>APFE030016408.1:130423-142716 GCA_000404065.3 Pinus taeda | reverse complement strand
CAAGTCCCCCCCGCGCCCCCCCGCGTGGAGGGGTGTACAAAACTTCCTGGGGTATACATCTGGCTGAAACAAAGACCTCTGAACAATCATGCTCCACACACAACATACCATCTTTGGTATGTTTTTAGTTATTTCATTGATGGATTGTTCTCTATCTGAATTGTTTTCCTGAGTAATGCTTCGGAAATGCTGAACTAACACATCTTCAATATTCTCATGAGAGGTGAGAAAATTCCCTTCTTCGTTCTTAATTGAAGATATTATGTTGTGTGTTCTATTCGCCATTGTGGACCTGTGAAAAAATTTCGTGTTACGCTCCCCTTCTTTTAGCCATTGAACCCTAGACTTTTGTCTCCAAAAAATTTCCTCTTCTTTACACAAATTATCCCATTCTTGATGATATTTATCCACTTGGTTACTTTTGACTCTATCAAATCCATCCTTGATCAGAGATGGGTTGAGAACCTTCATTTTTTTTTAAACAAATTTTTTCTCCACAAAAGTATTGCCAAAATCTTTTTGTTCCAATTCTTTAGTCTGAGTTTGATATGCTTTAATCTTTTATGAAGAAGAAACATTCTTGTTCCCTGAATCTGTAAATATTCTGACCACCATTCTTTAATATTGTTGAAGAAATCTGGATGGGAGAGCCAGATATTTTCAAATCTGAAAGGTCTGTTTCTAAGAATGCCCATACGTTTGATCTCCAGTTGAATTGGCCAGTGATCGGAGCCTCCAAAGGGGAGAACTTCCGCTATTATTTCCTTATTTGTTAGGGTCATATCCTCTGAGATCATGAATCTGTCTAACTTTGAGGCTACCTAAGACTCTCCTCCTCTTTTATTATTCCAAGTAAAGAGTCTAGTATTCGTTTCAGTATCTACAAGGTTCATATTATCTATAAAGGTTTGAAACTCTAAAGAGTCTTTACTTAGAATTATGATTCCTCCTTTTTTCTCCGAAAGAGATTTGATCATGTTGAAATCCCCTCCCATGATCCAAGGTATTCCTTTATGTCTATCCTTGAGATCCACCAGTAAGTCTATAAACTTGAGTTTTTCATCTATTCTTTGAGGGCCATAAACATTTGTGACCAGATAGGTGAACCTGTCTCCTACAGGTTGAATAATGACTGATAGATAGTTCCTAGTAGCCTCAGCATCTATTATGCTAATTTTTTGAGGGTTCCAAAGAGTGAGAATTCCTCCCACTGAATTCTCTGCTTTAACTTCTAGAAACTCAAATCTACTAAGCCATTTACTATGGATTTGTATTAATTTTTGAATGGAACATTTTGTTTCTTGGATAAAGATAATATCCAACATTTCTCGTTTCATCCTATTACTAAGAATTATTTGCTTTCTCTTACTCCCTAGACCTCTGATATTCCAAGATGTAAACTTCATAATTAAAGGTTTGTAAAGGAGTAGCTGGATAGATCTTTCATCTTACCTGAATCTATCATTAGCTTGCCACATTCCATCAAGAGTTCATTCTGCTTTTTCCTGCCTCTTTTCTTACCTAGGTTTCTTGTTGCTAGTCCCAGAGTTGTTTTCATCATCTTCACACCTTTTATCCTGCTTATCTATTTTTTTTCCTTTCTCCAATGCATTAGCCTATGTTTTCCATAAAAACAACTGTTCTATTCTATTGAGCTCTTCTTGAGGTACCAAATCCACTCCTCATGTAGCTCCCTGAATCAGGAACCCTTCCAAATCTAGGTTTTCTTAATCAAGAATCTCTTGTAGCTCATGGTCCTCCAAGTCCAATTCACTCTGGGTCATCTCCTGATCCACTAAAGTTTTGTATCACTCATCATGGTTTCTTTTTTATAATTAGTTTCCCGAGTTTGGTCACGTTCTTCTTTTTTTTCCTTTTCCCCAGGATTTCCTTCCATTGCTTGATCTTCCTTTGTGATCTCTTCATCTTCCTCAAGAACTTGGAACTTATTTTGACTGACCTTTATCCCTTCACCTTGATGTTTCTTTGGTCCTCTCTTGCTGCCTTTTCCTTGATTCACCACTTTCTGATAGCTATCCATTTCCTTCACTGTGTTAGCCTTGCTGTTATTTACCACTTTACCGAGTGGACAGTCTCTAAATAGGTTTCCATGTTCATGACATCTATAACATCTGAATGCAATATGCTCATAGTCTACTGTTTACACCCATTCTTCATCAAAAACTTCTAGGATCACTTCATCTGGTAGAGCTCCTGATAGATCCATTTCCACACATATCCTAGCAAAGGAAGTGTATTTCCCTCTTCTTATGGCTTCAAAAGCTTTGACAAAATGACCTAATTTATTGCCTATGGCTGTTAATGATTCATTTTGCTAGTAGTCAAGAGGTAAAGAATAGAGTGTTACCCAGACCGGTACCAAAGTAAGAGTCTCACATTCCAGGACAAAATTCATCGTCCATGGCCTCATGTAGAGTCCAACTACTACATAGAAGTAGGGTCCTCCTTCAAATAATTTGTCCTTGTCTTCAATATTCATGAACACCACAGTGAAGAATCCCTTTGACCCAATATGTAGGTCAATGCTCCCTTTAGGTTTCCAGTGATATTTGATCCATGTCTATAAAGCTTTTTCAGTGGGCCATAGTCCCATGAACTTATAATAATAACATATGTCCGCATGTGATCCCTGTGTGCCTGCAGAGCAGGATTGTTTAAAATAACTCTAGGTGTGAACTCAGCTTTGGGTTTGCAGGGTCCCTTTTGTTTCTTGTCTTTAGTTCCCTATTTTTTGTCTTCTACCTCCTTGTCCTTTGTGCCATTGATTTCCTTATTGTTGGCTTCTACTGTCTCCACTTCCATATTTCTTTCCCCTTCCTCTGAAGTACCTTTAGCATTTTCTAGAGGTTTCTTACCTCTACTAGCAACGACCTCCTTGAAGGAGGAAGTGGCTCTCCCTCCTCTGTGACCCTCCATGAGGAATACTGTCTGCAACTCGCTGAAACCCTAGAAGTTCGCCTTCGCTGTTCTGCCACCTCCTCTTGCAACAAGTAAAATCTTAATAATCAAGACTTTTGGATTCTTACCAAGCTTCTTAATGCATAATTATTTGATGGTTTTATCATAAATAAGTATTTCTCTAATAGTTAGTAGGAGCGGAATTTTGATATATAAAGTTTGTAATTCCCCTAAGAGATGAAAACCAGGGTGTACAAGTGAGTTTACCATGGCTAATCTCTGAGGGAATGGAGGAGAAGTGTTCGTAATCTTGGAGGGTTCTTGGTTTCTAGTTTGTTTTCTAGATGACTCTGCTTCAGTAATGATTACGAAATGATGAGAATGTTCTATCAAAGACTTCTCCTTAGCGGGTTTATCATTTTCTAGTTACTCTTTATATTTTGAGTGATGTTCTAGAAAGATGATTCTCCCAAATCTCATACATAGCTCATTACATTTTATTGATGGTGTTGGACCTACCGACATGTCAGGGGATCTCCTCGGTAAGAAGTCCCAACTAGACATCAGACCATTTGGTGTAGGAGTCCCAACAATAGGTCATACGGTATTGCCTTGACCACAGTTGCATGCAAAGGGAAGTAAGATGTCCCTGTAGGTAGTAATGGTGTGACATACGTAGCAAGCCAAGAAATTTGTATGAATGGTTCTATCACACTAAGGGAGGAATGAGTGCACCCCTTGGAAACCTGTGTAAACACGAAGCTTGAAAGGGAACACATGAGTAAAGATGCATCACAAGCTAGAAGGAAGGTGAACCAACAATCCAAAGTGATGGTTAAACCAACAACGCATTTTAGTGAGATTCATACATACATATACAAAAAGAGTCCATACATACATGCGTAAGAAAATGGATATATATATATATATCATTAGAGTAAACAAGTTAACTGAAATACAATAACAACATATGCATGAAACATATTGGCTCTGTTATATTAAGAAGTGAAGGCTCCATTCATATAGTACAACCATGATTGGCCACTAGTCCTAACAACGGAACGTTACAGTCACTGTTGTCTACTCCTCCAAAGAGATGTACCAGCTCTGCACTGTGGAGAAGCCAAGGCTCATTACAATACTCTCTAAGATTTCTCTAAGATACTCTTATCGGAAGCTTAGCTAACCAAAAGCCCATACAATGAGTTATGAGGGACTATATATAGCAAAGAGTGGGGTAACCCTTGACAATCCCCTTTGTGACTGTTTATCTACCTTCAATGTTGGAAATAATACTGAGAGGGGGGGTGAATCAATATTATTAGATCAATAATTTTGTTCATTTCCCAACTACATTTATATATGCTACTTCTGTGAAGTGAACTAGCATGTACATGCTACTATGATTAGTGAAACCACCGTATAGCCAAAGAACTTGTGATTTATGTTGGATTATATGGGCCTGACCCAGGTTTAGAGGTGATTTAGCTAAGTAAATCCCAATACTACTGGCCCTTTCAGTAATAGTCCGCGGAGTGTGCACTGAGGTCTCACCCAAAGTAGTATGGGAGGGTGCTAGAACTAGGGTTCTATACCCTAGGGATGTCTAATGGGCTTCTGGAGGTTTGTGGTCTAACCCTGCACATATGTCGCTATGCACACTTGTTATTCCTTCGCAACCTGTGTTGTTTTTTCTGCGTAGCCCTATTTGGGGAACGACCTGTATAATACCCAAGTTTCGTGCTAATTACCTGATTACTTAACTTGTGTGTGTAAGATTAATGGTTATTACAGCATATTCAACAATCATATCAGTGCGCGTGATACATAAAACAATATAAACATAAAGAAGTCAATGTACAAAAAATACACAGAAATAAGAATCAACTTCACTTTATTTATCTCAATCCTGATTACAAGCTCCACACTGCCATGTGCACTCAGTTGTGGAATCTACTAGGCCTCCGCGCACTCAGCTGTGGAATCTACTAGGCCTCTGCGCACTCAGTTGCAGAGCCTCTTCCTACTACTATGACCCAATACACTTAGAATCCTCCTCTAAAGCTCGAACCATTCCTTCGCTATTCCCTCTACTATCAACTATCTTTACAACTTAGAGCCTCGCTCTATTTATACAATCCCATGGTCTGCAGACCATGGTTAGCCCGCCATGACTTTACATTACATTACATTACTTTAGGGCAGACAACCTTATGACTTAACCTCTACTTCATGCTCCACACCCGCAATTCATGGAGTCTTACAAAACCTTTGACCAAAAATTGGGCTCTGAGCCCCAAAACATGCTATGGGGGGATTCCATGCCAAACACACCCCCAACACAATCATCATGACTCATCCCGAGTCACTCTGCGGGTGTGGTGATCTTGGCACGAAGCCCCTCCAACTGTTCCCGTACTGCTCGGAGGTCTGCGGCACACTGTTTTTCGGTTTGCTGGACCTACTGCATGTCTTCCTCCAATGCTTCTTTGTGAGGATTTGCTACCTGCCTTAGCGCATATATCTCCTACATCTGTGTAAGCTTTCCCTCAATATCGACCGTAATGGTGAAGGCCTCATCAATCCAAGGCTGGACGCATGCTTTAAGAAGTGCCTCTTTTTGTCTTGCAACATCCACCTATTCCTTCAGTGCCCTTTCTTGCTGCATCTTTTCCAGTCGTTGGGTGACGACAACTGTCTGCACAGTTCCCCTTACACTCTCATATTGCTCCTGTAGTTCACGCACCTCTATTTCCAGGCATTGTATGTTGGGGTCCTCCTATAAAGATGTGAGGACATCGAAAGCTTGATCAAACATACCGGTACAGTCCTATACTGCCCATCCAATTTTTTCCAGTCCTGTTTGAATCATGCTAATGCGTTATTCTTTGACTTCCGGAGGAGTGGAAGGCTACGCCTTCATCCACAACTCAGTAATCTAGAGGTTTAACTTCAGCTACACTTGTGTTGTTTCCTCGTGCATGCTTCAGACTCCACTTTCCAGACAGTGGATCCTCATCTCTATTGGTAGATCTGTGGAAATGGATAATTCTGGAATGCACTAGCGTGCTTCATCAACCATTTGCGCGATCTATTGATTTTGTGACACTAGCTCATCATGCTGCAGGCTGAGTTGTTCGATGTTGATCTTCTACTCACTCAATACTTGGATTTCCAAGCATTCCCTGGTGTGTAGCTCTATTGTTATGCCATCCTGCAGCTGGTGCAATGTGTCTCACAGAAGGGCAGCCAAATTTAGGCCAAGTCCCTTGATCCTGCTCACCACGGCTCTGTCATCCTCATTCTCCACTGTTACCCCTCCTTTTGGTAGCATTATGGTGTTAGCCATCTTTGCACGTAGCAGCTGCTCTTCTGCTGATGTACCTATGGTGCCATAGGCAGCTACTGCTCCTTCCTGTGGGGGCCTCACTTGAAGTTCCTGCAACTATGCCCTTAGGGCCCCCAACACAATCTATTGCTCCGTCATGACTTCTTGGAGCACTTCACTAGTGACCTCGCGAACCATGTCATCGATGTTGTAAAGGTCACCTTCTATCAGTGTAATCAGTTTGCTATCCAATTTTGATGCCTTGACCTTTTTCTGTGGTCTTGATCTCTCCATGATGCATAGCCATTTCATCTGGGTGGACATTGTGCTCAAATCCATGCCTTCTACTATGTCCTCTGCTCCCTGTCTTATAGACAACTTTTGGCCCCCTTCCTCCTACATCATGGTGGCCCCTATTTCCTGTGCTACTGCTGCTTTTTTGGTGGCCTTTGCCTGCTCTGCAGCTGCTTTCACTGCTTCGCGAGCATCCCTTACCTCTGCGTCCGCTTGTTTATTGTGCCTCTGCTGGGTCAACTTCACAACATGCAAGTTGGTTGCATCTTTCTACTTTTGCACTGCTATTCTATCCTTCTCCGTCAGATCTAGGGCATGCCACTCGAGAGGCCATGATTCTAGCATTAAGAAGATCACATCATCAGTGGTGATGAAGGGAAGCTTGGTCTAGTTCTGCTGGATCTTTACATGCCTTGATATACACATTATGCATATCTACCTTGAAGTCTACAAAGCTCTGCAGACTATTGTACACTGTGGGGGACAGGCACAGCCTCCTATTGATCCACATTTGGACCAAGAAGATATTTGTTTCCCAGATCCGCGTGGCATCCTTAGTAGCCCAGAGCGACACATACTTTACGACCTCTAGTAAGTCCTATTCAATATTAGGGAACTGACTGTCCTTATGCAGTTCCCTTGTTACCAGTAAAATCGATAAGAGAAACCACGTGTAGTGGAAGGTATTGCCCTACTCCTGGGCTTCTTTGCAGTTAGTCAGGAACTCCTCACAGAGGAAATCAGTCCAGTTGAATTGGACCCCCTCTACGCATTGTTCTGCCAATGCAACTACCGGCACTAGTACCTCATCTCTGTGGAATTTTTGCATTACGTTCCCGACCAAGAATTGGGTGGCTATTCACACCCCTTTATCTTGAATGTTGCGGATTGCGTAACCCCTATTTTTCTTTTCTATTTTGTATTACTTCTTCATGGCTTCTGCAAGTGCCAAATCTCCGCTTTTTCTAGCTATATCCGGAGGGTCCTTTCCCTTATAGGGGAGTTGGGAAATCCTATGGATAAGATCTGTCGTGATGGGAATAGCCTCCTCCAGCCATAAGTACCCATCATGCACCAGACACTTGAGCTTCTTGATGATGAAAATTGTGATAGGCGTGTGGTGAAAGTGTGGAATCCATAGTATCTGAAGTACTCTGGCCCTCTCCACACCACACAGCCATTTCTGTGACTCTAGTGTCGTAACTGACCCCTTCGTGCTCTGTTTCATGAGGTTCTCAGTCTCTAAATGTGGGAACTTCTCATTGTCTATGAGGTCCCAATATTCAAACTTCATTGTGGGCATGTGGCCAAAGATCGAGCCCTCAAACACAATTCCATTGGGGAGGAGCGGGGTTTGAAGTGTGCTCTTAGTGGCATCCAAATCCTTGGGTATCTTAGCTTTCCCTTTCCATGGAGGAACGTACTTGGGCAATTTTACTGCAACGCGCACTGGCTGGATGTCCTCTTCCATGTCTTCTACTACTTCTATCTCATCTATGAGAGCCTGCAGGTCCTCCTCCTCATCATCTGTCTCAATGGTGACATCCTTGCCCTTTTCTTCCATGGATAGTTTATTGAAACATGCATTCCGCGGGGACATGCGGATTAGTCCCATCGCCTGCTTATCTTTCTTAGGCCTCGGCTTCTGAGGTGATTTCGGGATTTCTGGCACAACCCCAGTGTCTCTGAGAACGTCATGCACCGTGGGATTTTGCGCAGCCTCATCGGTGCTTTCTTCTACATAGCCCAAACCTCTCTTGGTATCTGTCATCCTTTTTGAGATGTCTGTGGTCATTCACAAACTTTGGGGCTCAAATATCGCTTGGCGCTTAACAATTTGCACTCTATGTAATTGCTCAAATCTCAAATGACCAAGTGTTGTGTTGTGGTTAGCCCTTAGAGTTTTATAGCGCCTTTTGAATTCAAATCCGACTGTTTGCCCTAATTTTGAGCCATCAATGCTTTCCTGGTGGTAGATTGCCCTAAATTTAGCTCTTAATTTGTGTCTTAAATGCTCGCTGCCCGCTCCCTTTTGCCTTAAATTGGACATCTTGTCATGAACAGTGGCACCAAGGGTTACTTCCCAGCCTACCTGCATGGCAGCAGAACCCCCTGTGCGCGGGTGTGAACCTTGTGCCTTGCTGATTCTACACGCACCTCCCTCATCATGCAACTCCCAAACATACTCTTTTAGAGTCCTGCACTCTCTTTCAATTGTCTACAGCGATGAGACTATGCTGCCTATGGCTAGTCAGGTGGTCGCACCACCTGTGCAAGACCTCAACTCGCCTTCCATCATAGTCCATGGAAACTCCTCAATTGTCTGCGTGACCGCCAGCATTGTGCGTTCCACTGTATCTCGTGCGCTCCCCTGGTTACTGCGTTTGGTGAGGTGTGTTTGTAGCCATGGAAGCAGAGTCATAAATTCTTTGTGACATTCTTCTAATGCAGTGGTATGCTCACCTATATCTTGCCTTGTCATCCTTGGTTTATCGACAAGACATGACTGTGTGATCTCATTTTCCACCTCTTGATCTCAGCATCCATCAAAATGGTTTTCTTCCTCAATCGTACCCAGCACATTTCAAGTTCATGAAGTCTAAGGTTCCCTCGCCGGATGGTTTCCTAAATCCTTATATGTTTGACCTCACGTAGATGTGTGATTTATTCCTCTTAGTCATTGTGAATCGTCTCCATGTTCAGGGTTTTGCACAGGGTCAGGTGCCAATTGAACCACTAGCACGCATAGTTCCCAATCACTTCGTCTCGCATGGTGAACCTTGTTCAGTACTCCAAACACCCTATCGAAGGCTTCATCGTGGAGAATTGGTAGTGCGTGTTGCCTTTCCTACTTGTGCGGGCTATACAACATATGTCTATACCCATCGTGAAATGTGGGTGCACAAGTTCTTCCACCCCTGCTAAGTAACTTTCATTCGAAGCTGGGGTTTCCAAAAATATAGGCACATCATCCTTCTGCATCCACACCAGTCCTCAACATTTCCTTGATGCGTACCCCACCTTTGTGCGAGTGTTATGCGCAGTTCCCACTTCAACACATTGAACCACTACTGTTCTAGTACTGTGCTTTCGAATTTTCTTAGAAATTCATCTACCACTGATAATCCATCATATGTCGGTAGCTCCCTTGCCTCTGTTGTCATGCAACGTAGTGATCTAACCATCATGTTGCAATTAAGTGTTGTTACTTCATGCAGCCGATTCTGCCATCACTCTATCTCTTCGCTTGAATCTGAAGTGTAGGAGCTTTCGCACTCCCATGAAATCCTTCCATCTGCAAGTGGATTCACCCAATCTTCTTCTTGTGCGGTTTTCTTTTAAATGCAGTCGAGATCATCATCACTATCGTCGTCACGCACCGGTTTAGTGTATCGCGCTCCTTCAGCTGGATCTAGCAGTACTACCACGTGTAGTGACTTTTTCTCAAAGATCATTTTGCGCTTCTTTAGATTTATGACTCCACTCATCTCAGTGGCTTAGTCTATTCCTAGTAGCGCGGGATAGGGATTGCTATCATCGACAATCTCTATCACTTCAAAACCCGCATGCGTGCTCTCACCTTCAATATCAACTGTTACCCCTTGTAATCTTTGATGACCCACATAAATGGGTAATCATATGGGCTCATTTTACCTCCTAACCTAGTCAAATCAACCATTCTCTTAGCTTACTTTTTGATTTTTTGATTATATTTATTCGTATAGGGTGAGTTGAGTTAGTTATTATGCCATGTGGTCTAACATGTATTTAATACAAATTATTGATGGATTTCGAGGTCAAAGTCGAGGATCTAGCGGTCAAACTGCAGTAATAACTTGAAGTAGACAAAGGAGAGGACTTATAGGAGGGAATCCCCCTCATTTCTTTCTCCTCACTCTGAATTCCCCTTCATTCAGCTCGGAGTACAAGCAACCGAATCATGCACTAGAAGACGGCCGAGCAAGTGGAAGATGATTGATAGTTATCTTGAGTTTTGGGAGCCAATCCTCCCTAATTTTAAGGAAGCTATTGGTAGCGTCATATGTATAAGTAGAGAGGCCTAGGGCCTCACTAGGGTCGACTCTTTTTTTCTTATGTAAACTCTTTTCAAATTTCGAGCTTACTAGTTTATGAGAGTTTTATGTAATCTTGATATTTTTTTATAATGAAGATGGAATCCTTTTTGAGCTAGCACTATGTTATCTCAGAGGGTTGAAGCTCTTGGGTTAGGGCCCAATCCAAGTAGCCAAGCTTCTCTTTACTTGTATTTGTATGCTTTACTTCAGTTTGTAGATTAGTTTATTATTAGATGTATTTCTCTTATGGTTAAGAATAGGTTGTTTTTCATGATTTAGTATCTTGCATCCAATTGTGCTTTCTGTAGCAGGTTAAGCGGTGATCAGAGAATATTCAAAAGGCTAGCAATAGTGCCTTGGCCTCTCTTCCTCCCTCTAGGATCATGATTTGAGGCAAAGACTCTCTTGTTGCCCCAAAAAAACAGATTTTCCTCATTCCTAGGACTTCTAGTGTTTGCAACTCTCTATTAGGTTGATAGTCCAATTTTGCTTTGCTTTAGATCTTCTTTATCATGTTCACTTCTTGATTTGAAATATTTCTTTTGCATGCTTTCCTTTCTTACAACATTTCCCAGCATTTCCTTCTATACATCATAGTTTATGCCATTTTAATGCAAAACTCTGTTTTTCCTAGGATGCACTCATTTCATTGGTTGCTCGATTTTCTTGGAGGACTGTGAGTTTCTATGTAGCAGATCTCTTCCAGAAGTAGGCCAAATTACCAACAATCACACCCTCCATCTAATCCATGCCCTATAGGTCTCCCAAACCTCACTTCAATTCTGTCGTAGTTTCCTTCATTTTTCATAGAACTTCTTCCTCTCTCCTTGAGCAAACCCAATCATATTTCTCTCTCCTGGTGATTCATGGTAGACCTTAGGTGCCCTAACACCTCATTCCAACCTTCATCCACCTTTTCCACCCACTCTCAAACCCTCAAAACAGTGAAAATTTCTCTCGGCCTCCTCCTATAGTTTCCCTGTTTTCCTCTTGTAGTTTTCCTGTGTCCCCCTGTAGTTTTTCCTGTAGGCTTTCTTTTAAAGGCTGAGTGTGGGAAACCCCTCCAGAAGGAAACCTATGATCCAGGTGGATATTGGTGGCCACCCTCTAATTCCACGTGGATCCCCTCTAGTGCTTCTTTCAATTCTTTCAATTTCCTTAATTATAGCACAATTTACTATTTTTAGCAGTTTTTCAGGTCCTAAACTTCCGGAGCCGTTTTGAGGCCCTAAACGACGTTTTTTTGGGAAATCTACCACTAGCAATTATTTTGTCTAAAAATCATCTTTTCTGTTGTAGTCCTCGGAGAGATCTTTCCAACGGGCTATCATGCACGTCAAACGGAGATAAAATGACCAATTCGTGACCTCGGGAAGTTGATGTACCAACTTACCCAAAAACGAGGCCCACAATTTGGCGTTTCATCTTCCAAGGTTAGGTTTTGGAATGTGAAGGGTTTTTCCATTGTTTCTCAACACTAAATAGGCCTTCGAGCCTCATTGTAACACAGTTGAGAGGCATGTAGCCATCACATCTCTTCTCAGAGATAAGCTACCATCGCCCTAGCTAGTTTATTTCCATTTCTGATTGTAAGCATATTTAGTATTTTCCATTAATGAAATGAAGTATTATTTCCGCTGCATATTTGTGTATATGGCTATCTCTGTAATTTGTTG
>APFE030016408.1:92055-123357 GCA_000404065.3 Pinus taeda | reverse complement strand
CACACAGCAGTAGCAGCAAAGGGATACGGTCATGACAGAACACAGGAACAACTTCTCCTCACCCATAGGGGTACCACACAAGCTTCAGGTGGACAACAAAGTCTGGTTGCATCGACAGAAAGAACGCCTTACCAGAACCCATCAGAAGATCAGACCACTCCAACATGGTCCTTACAGCCGTACCAAGCTTGTGGGGAACAATGCTTTGGAACACAGCATTCCTCCATTCCTTCACCTGCACCAAGTGTTCAATGTGGACCATCATCGACCATGCTTCCCACCATTACTGGACACATCAGACAGTGTAGAACAAGTTCAGCAGATGGGGGAGCTCAACGCAATGGGGACCATTGCTTCCTAAGGGGGGAGGAATGATCCAGGTGGATATTGGTTGCCACCTGCCAAGTCCATTTGGACCCCCATCATTATCTCTTTCAGCATTTTCAGTTTCCTTAATTGTAGCACAACTTACTATTTTTACCAGTTTTTCGGGTCCTGAACTTCCGGAGCCGTTTCGAGGCCCTAAACAACGTTTTTTGGAGAATACGGGGGCAACACGAGTCCATGGAACATGTTGCCCATTCCAACAATGGTAGTTCTCGGATAAATCTTTCTAACGAGCTATCATACGCGTCAAACGGAGATCGTATGCCAAAGTTACGACCCCGGGAAATTGATGTACCAATTTACCCAAAACGGGGCCCACAATTTGGCATTTCATCTTCCAGGGTTAGGTTTTGGAATGTGAAGGGTTTTCCCATTGTTTCTCAACAATAAATAGGCCTTCGAGCCCCATTGTAACATAGTTCAGAGGCATGTAGCCACACATCTCTTCTCAGAGATAATCTACCATCGCCCTAGCTGGTTTATTTCCATTCTGGTTGTAAGCATATTTTAGTATTTTCCATTAATGAAATGAAGTATGATTTCCGCTGCATCTTTGTGTATATGGTTATCTCTATAATTTGTTGCATTCCTGTTTAAGTCTGGATCAACCTAAGACCTCCTAGGTGCCATCCACACCATCCTACATCCTCCCAAACTCCAAAACCATCCTCTAATGCCACCTATTTGCTACACACTCACACACAATAAACTAGATGCATGTTAAATTCACATAAAAACACATAAAAATCGAAAAATATGTTTTTTTGCTTATTTACTTCCAGAAATAGCATGGTTAGATGTTGTTTACTTCCTTGAGTAGGTAATGGCATTTCTTTCATGGTTTTCATATTGTTTTTGGCAAAAGTAGAATTAACTTGTTAATTAGGGTTTACTAAGTTTTTCTTTACATTCCAGTCTTTCTCCTTTCTGCAGTTAGAATAGCATCTGTAGAGTAATCTTTCTTTCCTTTCATCATACATAGAGCTTCTTCTAAAATCTATAGAAGTTGGCTTGAGCTCCTAGTGATCTCGTGCTGGCTAACCAAGTGACAACCTGCAGTGAGAACTCGTACTTGTGCATATAGCACTGATGCTTCCAAGTTTGTTACGAACTACTGAGTTGATGAAAGTAAAGTTGGTAGCCCAGGAGTTGTAGCATTCTTGCTACAATACTAGTGCTCACCACTTTTTGGCACCATTGTTGAGGAAGCATCAGAGTATTTTGTGATTACTGCTTTCTTCCATTTCCTATTGTGACAGTTTGCTAATAGTTTATTTCGGCAAAAGTAGACTAGTCATTTCTTTTCTTTCAGTTCTGCATTTCCTTGCTTTCCTTTTCAATTCTACAAATTTCCATCCAGCAAGTTCATTTCAGCTAGTTGCAATTTGTTTTGTTCAATCACAATTTCAGTTTCTGCAGGTACTTTGAGTGTGGGGAAAAAGAAACAAAAAACCAACCAAAACTATTTCCTTTCATGCCTCGTAGGAGTAGAGATAACTTAGGAAAATTTTTACCCATCACCCCCACTACTTCACACAGCCAACCTTTTCTCTTCTTTGGTGGCTGCAATCAAGAAGAACCCTTAGGTGAATGTCCAAACATATTTGAAGAACCTATAGGGGAAGAAAAAGAAGAAAACATTCCTCTGGAGCCAATGGCTGAAAACAGAAATGCTAGGGGAAATGGAGAGAGAATAGAGGGTACCTTCCCCATTCGGGAGACCAATGGGGACACCAAAATGAAGAATATAATTCCTTCAAACCTACCTCACTTCCATGGTCTGACTATAGAAGATCCTGACACCTTCTTGTTCGAGTTCGCTATTATCTATCGAACTTATGACTGTGCAGAAGACGAGCAAAAGTTGAAACTGTTCCCTTCTACTCTCAAGGACGCACCACTGCATTGGTTCATGGGATTACCTAGCAATAGCATCACAACTTGGGCTCAAATGCAGCAGGCCTTTAACAACAAGTATCGAGACTATTGTAGGTAAAAAGATACTAAAGAAGAAATCTTTTGAATGACCATAGGAAGTGATGAGTCCTTATAAGACTATGAAGAGAGGTTCTAGCTTAGTTACAAAAGGGCTAGGTGTACACTTCACCCTGAGTCTCTGAAGTTGGTCCCGCTCAGGGAAATTCGGGAAGACCTGCTCACACATCATAAGATCAAGCACAAGACTTCCACCCCTTACCATCCACAAACCAATGGGCAAGTGGAGGTCACTAACAAAGAATTGGAAGGGATCCTAACCAAGGTAGTGAGCAGTAGCAAAAAACACTGGGCAGATATATTAGTTGAGGCCACTTGGGCCTACAACACAACATGGAAGACCACCATCGGGTTCACACCCTATAAACTGGTCTATGGGAAGAAGGCTTTACTGTAACTAGAGTTTGAATTCAATACCCTAAGGATGGCAGCTCAGTTGGACCTAGACCTCAGCCATGCACAGAAGGAGAGATTACTTCAACTCAATGGATTGGATGCATATAGATTGCAAGCCCTTCTCCATACAGAGGTAGTTCAGCTTCAGAGAGATATGGTATGATAGAAATATCAGGGAGAAGCAATTCCAAGAGGGAGATTGGTCACTACTCTATGATTCAAGATACAAGGATTTCAAAGGCAAGCTGAGGACAAGATGGTTGGGACTCTACACTGTGGAGAAATGCAATGACAATGGTTTAGTTCTGATCAGAACCATTGATGATGAAGCCATCCCCATGCTTGTTAATGGACATCGGTTGAAAGTATACAAGAAACCCCTCTCCAAGCGAGAGTTTATTGAATATTTGAATAAAACAGCAATGGTAGTGGAGCATGTCTTAGCTTCCACTTCACCCACTCATAGAAGAAAAAGAGAAAAAATAAGGACTCAAGTGAAAACCTCCATGAGGTGCTTGAGTCCCATCATTGGGTTGAAAACCTCTTCTGAGGTGACCCAGTGATGTAAAAAAAAAGGGGAAAGAATAAGATCCCTGGGTGAAAACCTCCCTTGGCAGTGCCCATAACAAGCAATTAAAGAGAAAACCTCTCTAAGGCGCCCTAGTTGTTTTCAAAAAAAAAAAAGAGAAAGAAAAAAATGAATTTTTATTGCATTGCAGATTTGCAAGAGGACCACAGGGAGAAGAAGAAGGTGCCAAGGGGACCCTGACATTCATACCAGCATCCATCTCATCTTCTCCACACCTTCCTCCATCATTTTTGGCATCTCTTTCACCCCATTGTACCTCTTCCTCCAACACTGTGTTTTCTGCAGGAGGCTCCTATAGGAATTACAGAGGGCCAAAAGTGTTTATAGGAGGCAGTTTGAGGGACAAGAAAAGCTTCATGAGGAACCTATAATCCCTCTTACCATATTCAAACCTCCTTGCAATCATTTCCAAGCTTGCATCACACTCCAAGCATCATTATTATTATTATTATTATTATTTTCCTTTCCAAGAAAAAACACAAAAAAACAGTTTTTCAATTTTGAAAAAAAAAAAACAAAAATAAAAAGAGGAAAAGGACCCATTAACTTTACCTGAAGCTTACCTACTATCCCCCCATCATTCATCTCCATCTCTGGCATCATTCTCAAGCTCCAAGAACAAGGAAATAACTGAAGTTTCAAGGGGAGAAGCAGCTACGGGAGCTCCTATAGGAATTCCTGTAGCAGTTGATCCCATAGAAGTCCAACACCAGCAGCAAGGGAAAACACATCTGAAGGTTGAAAAGGCACATGCAACTCAGCTCTAGCAAAAGAAGAACCTGAAAAAATACACAAACACATCAACAAGTAGAGACAACATGCATGAAGGAAAATGAAGGCAGGGAGCAGAGAAAGCCACAACGCCTCACAGTCGATGGTAGCAAATACACTTGGATTATAGGTAAGTAGCTAAGTCACTCCTCTATCTTCATTTCTATAATTAGGAATCATATGAAGGCAACAAGATGGTTGAAATCGAAAGAGGGAAAGCTGGCCAGTTAACTTGGCCACCTTCATATAGTTGACTCCACTTAACCGAGATATCACCAATACGTGCGCACAGTCAACTCAAGCAAAAGATGCAAAGGACAGGTAGTGGGAGGAAGAGTTAAATTTGATGTAGTAATGAGGGAATGGTTATGAGGGGGTTCATGATGACCAAGCAGGTGGGGACCAATGGTCCTAATCTAGGCAACGTACACCTTGCCAACTCAACACTCATAACCAAAAATAGTGATAGAAGGTAATGAGCACTCCTCCTCGCGCATTCTCACCACCTTTTCTTCAGTTTATCCTCGTAACTCAGTCACACAGTAGTCTTCTTATGCCCCCACAGCCTTGTATCCACCATCCTCCATCGATTTCCTCCATATTTTTGCTCTTGACATCTTCTACAGGAACCCTACAGGTTTTCTACAAGAGCACCCACAGGAAATCTACAAGAGGGACAACAAGCTTCTACAGGAGGAGCAGTGAGTCATTTTGAAGGGAGGAAATGTAATTTTTGGCACGAATTTTAGTCTAAAGAGGTAGGTTTCATGAATGGCCTCTGTTGAATATCAAAATGTGAAAGAGTTGGTCTCAAATTGAAGATAAAATGAGTCTTTAAGAGGGTAGAAATACATAATAAAAAAATTCTATTTAAAAAAAAAAAAACACAGTCCCCTCTGTTTTTCTATTTCACTCAAAATTCTTTGTCTCCACCTCCATATATGGTTTTTCAAAAGAATTATGGGTATTATGACAGGGGGTTTATGACAAAAGAGCCCACTAACTCCACTAGACTCCATGCACATCCTCAAGTGGTGGAAATATTTACAAGGGCAAACTGGATGAATTTCTTTGAGAAGTTTAAAGGGTTTGATGATGAAATTGCCCATGAATTTTCTCTCTCTCTAGTCCCTCACACAAGAATTCATGCTATTGTAACCATTAGAGGCCTCTCCATTGAAATAACCCCTGAATTCATCAGTAGGGTCACTACCCTTCCTCTTGGGCTGCCTTGGAGTAAAGATGAGAAAATAATTGTCCAGGCTGCCAAGAGGAAATTTTTCCAAGATAATGAAACCCTTGTTGAAGAAAAAAATGGAATTAGGAGGGCTAGTGTACCATATCCCTAGGATGAGGTTAGCTACCAGGTGATCAAATACATTTCTTGTGAGGGGAGGCACAACATTGTTTATGGATATCATTTCAGAATCCTCCAAGAATTGAGATATGGCATGGATACCCTAGCACATCAAAAGCTCTATATCCCTTACTTTCTCCTTCAGTCCCTTATTGACTCTAGCACCAAGGTACAAGAAAGAAATTCATAGCAGCTAGCTCACCATGGCCTAATCAAGATCCTAGTAGAAAAAGGCCTCCATACCCTTACAATCCTTATAGCATGGGAATTTTTCAGAAATATGATAGCTGAGGATGACATCAAGGCATTAACATATGATGTCAGTCCTGCTGTCAGTGAAGAGGGAGAACAACAAGGAGGAGAAGATGAAGTGAGCAGTGACATAGCAGAGCAAAAGAGGAAGGAGGAAAGAAAATAAATAGAGGAGGGGAGAGTTGAAGAGACAAAATAGGACGTAGAAAAAGAGACAGGGTAGGAGGAGGAAAAATAAACAAAAGAGGGAGAAAAGGGGGTAGAGAGGGCGAAGGAAAGAGAAGATTCCCCTGAAACTTTGGAAAGAGAAGCAACAACTACCCTCACTGCCCTCAGTACACCAGTCAAGCAGAAGCAGAAGAGGAAAAGAAAAACCTCCATGTATTTCATTGCAAGGAAGAGTACCAGAATTAAAACAGGCAAACCTCAGCCCTCATCAAAGACTCCCATTAACATTCAAGATTCACCATCTTCCGAGGTGAAAGAATCTCCTTCCAAGACACCCATAACCTATGAAAGGAGCACTACAAGATCTTCTACATGGAAGGGAAAGAAAATTCTACAGGACCCCAAACCAGACCTACAGGAGGCTAAAACAGTCCTACAGGAGACACCATCCAAACTACAGGAGACACAAAAACTTAAGGAAAAGATAGGAGGACAGCCAGAGGTGAAATAGGAAGCACAAGAGCTACAAGAACCTGATCCCCAGCCTAATCTTGACTCCTATTACATACTACTTGAGGGAGGCAAGATAATCCCACAGAAATTTGCAATTCCATTATTTTTTGAATTTGAAAAAGAGAGAGTGAGAATGCATAGGTGGATGAAAATAGCCAAGTCCAAAGGAGTTGAGGATATTGGCCACATGGAAGACAAACTTAGGGAAATGGACAGGGAATTGAGTGCTCTCAGAGACAGAGAATCCATTACAAGAAGCCAACTTGAGAATGAGAATGAATTACTAAGGAGGCAGCTACAGGAGAAAGAGATTCATTTGGCATACATGACTAGCTTATCCATAGAAGCATTACAATGAAGAACACCAACCAAATATTATGGCCTCTATCTGAAGCATTAACGGCTTCAATTCAAAATAAAAACTTTGGCACAAAGAGGCATAATTCCTTTCCAAGACTACAAGCAGTTCATGGATTTGTGTGACCAAAGCACCTCCAAGGACAAAGCAAATATGGCAGATTTCTATCTACACAACATGGCTCTCACAGGCCTGAATATGTGGGACCCCAATGCCAAGCTAGGAGATTTGCAATTAATGGCCATGGCATCATGGATGAACCATGAAGAATTGAGGGCAGCATAAATGAAAAGATTGTTAATAAAAAATCAAAATGAACCATTGATGATAAGAGCTAAGCCATCAGATCCTATGGCACTCATCAGCACACACAACTTGCTTACCAATGACCCTCAGATTGCCCCTAAATATCTAGCCAATCAGGAACAAGCCATTGCAAACTTTGAAGATATGCTTAGGCTACTTGGGGATGACTGTGTGCATGCATGCATGAGAAGATAGAACACCCTACCCCATAGCTTGCACATCAGAGAATACCATTCCCCCATGATGCTGAAGGAGGCATTGAAAAGAGTGCCAATGTACAAGCACCCGATGCAAAGTCTGAAGGTCAACTGAATTGGCCTCAAATAGGGTCCTCCACTCATATTAGGCATGATGGAAGGCAGAAGAGAAGAACAAGAGAAGGAGAAGTTGAAGGACATAGACAAAAAGGTAGGATTTTATGGAGAACATGAGTAGACCACATCATAATCCTGGAATGTTAGGGAGGCCACCAGGGCCATGAAAGACCAAGAGATTGACTAGGTCACTCAGAGGATGAGAAACACCTTCAATAGGGGGTGATGATGAGCCTCATAAATGGGTAAATATATGGGCTCATTTTACCTCCTAACCTAGTCAAATCAACCATTCTCTTAGCTTATTGTATGATTTTCTGATTATATTTATGCTTATAGGGTGAGTTGAGTTAGTTATTATGTCATGTGGTCTAACATGTATTTAATGCAGATTATTGATGGATTTCGAGGTCAAAGTCAAGGATATAGTAGTCAAACTATAGTAATAACTCAAAGTAGACAGAGGAGAGGACTTATAGGAGGGAATCCTGATCATTTATTTCTCTTCACTTCGAATTTCCCTTCATTCAGCTCGGAGTAAAAGCAGTCGAATCATGCACTAGAAGGCAGCCGAGCAAGTGGAAGATGATTGATAGTTAACTCAAGTTTTGGAAGCCAAGCCTCCCTAATTTTAAGGAAGTTGTTGGTAGCTTTAGATGTATAAGTAGAGAGGCCTAGGGCCTCACTAGGGTCGACTTTTTTTTGCTTGTGTAAACTTTGCTCAAATTTCGAGCTTACTATTTTATGACAGTTTTATGTAATCTTACTATTTTTTGATAATGAAGATGGAATCCTTTTTGAGATAGCACTGAGTTACCTCAAAGGGTTGAAGATCTTGATTTAGGGCCCAATCCAAGTAGCCAAGCTTCTATTTACTTTTATTTGTATGCTTTACTTCAGTTTGTAGATTAGTTTGTTGTTAGATGTATTTCTCTTATGGGTAAGAATAGGTTTCTTTTGATGATTTAGTATCTTGGTTCCATTTTTGCTTTCTGTAGCAGGTTAAGAAGTGATCAGAGAGGATTCAAAATGCTAGCAATAGCTTCGTGGCCTCTCTTCCTCCCTCTGGGACCATGATTTGAGGCAAAGACTCCCTTGCTGCCCTAAAAACACTGCTTTTCCTCATTCCTAGGACTTCCTATGTTTGTAGCTCTCTAGTAGGTTGATAGTCTAGTTTTTCTTTGATTTAGATATTCTTTATCATGTTCACTTCTTGATTTGCAATAGTCCTTTTGCATGCTTTCGTTTCTTACATCATTTCCCAACATTTCCTCCTATACATCATATTTTATGCCATTTTAATGCAAAACTCTGTTTTTCCTAGGATGCACTCATTTCATTGGTTGTTTGATTTTCTTAGTTGACTATCCATTTCTATGTAGCAGATCTCTTCCAGTAGTAGGCCAAATTACCAACAATCACACTCTCCATTTGATCCATTCCCTAAAGGTCTCCCAAATCTCACCTTAATTCTGCCCTAGTTTCCTTCATTTTTCATAGAACTTCTTCCTCTCTCCTTGAGCAAACCCAGTCATCTTTCTCTCTCCTGGTGATTCATGGTAGACCTTAGGTGCCTTAACACCTCATTTCAACCTTCATCCACCTTTTCCACTCACTCTTAAACCCTAAAAATAGCGAAAATTTCTCTCGGCCTCCTCCTGTAGGCCTCCTGTAGTTTCCCTGTTTTCCTCCTGTAGCTTTCTTGTATCCTCCTATAGTTTATCTTGTAGGCTTTCTTTTGAAGGCTGAGTGTGAGAAAATCCTCCAGAAGGCCACCTAATACATACTATGTCCCATCCACACCATCCTACATCCTCCCAAGCTCCAAAACCACCCTCTAATGCCACCTGTTCGCTACCACACTCACACACAATAAATTAGATGTATTTTAAATTCACATAAAAACACATAAAAATCCAAAAATATGCTTCTTTGCTTATTTAATTCCAGAAATAGCATGGTTAGATGTTGTTTATTTCCTTGAGTAGGTAATAGCATTGCTTTCATGGTTTTCATAGTGTTTTCAGAAAAACTAGAATTAGCTTGTTAATTAGGGTTTACTAGGTTTTGCTTTACATTCCAATATTTATGCAGTTAGAATAGCATCTGTAGAGTAATCTTTATTTCCTTTCATCACACATAGAACTTCTTCTGAAATCTATAGAAGTTGGCTTGAGCTCCTAGTCATCTCATGTCGGTTGACCAAGTGACAACCTGTAGTGAGAACTAGTACTTGTGCATATAGCACCGACGCTTCCAAGTTTGTTACGAACTATCGGGTTGATAAAAGAAAAGTTGGTAGTCTAGGAGTTCTAGCATTCTTGCTACAATACTGGTGCTCACCAATCTTTCTATGGGAAAAATATTCTGTGGGTTTGCCAATTGGAACCGAATAGGGGACCATTGTAGTGCAGGTTTTCCCATGCATTCCCATGTTTTCTTTGGTAGTACAATTGTGTTTGAACCTAGATCCAAGATTACCTGATCACTATTGTACTCACCTATTTGCGTAGTCAACCTCATTTCTCTTCCTATGCGTAATACATGCTTCCCTAGTTTCCAGACCACGCGCGGTTCTCTCGACCCCGCGCACCTGGTGATAAATTCTTGTAGCCCTTTGACTGCCTTGTTGTCATGCAACAGTTTCATGCATGTCTCCAGAAAGGTAGTGAACATTGAAGGATCCATCTATGGTTCTAGTTGATCCTTGCTACCTGAAGTGGAGGCCTCCGTGGAGTTCTTCTTAGCTTCCATGAATGTCTCCTTTGTGCATTCTAAATCAAACTCAGGTTCCTTTTTCGGATCCTTGTGAACCAACGCGCTTTCTTCTAGCTTCTTCCCTTTATCATCTCCCATGGTCATACTGCTCCTGAGCATCATGTTTACATTTGGGTGTTCTTTGCGCGTCTCAGACCTCATCATTTGTAAATTCTGGGTCGAAGGGGGCTGGAGTACCCCCTTTTTACACATCCTCTCTATTAGTGAGGGGAAGTCTTCTGGCTCATGATCAAAATAATTATAGTACCAACATGATATTCTTGTCAGGTTTGTGCAATCGAGGGCATAGTGCCCTAGCCCTCAAAAATTGTAACAAATTATTTCTCTGCGACCCCTTCCTGGTCCCATTTTGCCTTGACCTCAACCGCGCCCCTGAAACCCAGCTCACGCCATCCTTGAATTTGGGTCGAGGGCTCACGTTTTGGTCTGCACCCTGTAGGCAAGAGTCCGGTCCATCATTAGTTCATAGCTTCAGTAGGTGTGTTCATCATGGCCTACCGACCTGCAGATATTACAAAACAATTGTTGGGACGTTTTCATATACTTCTACAATAGATGACAATTATCCGTGGTGTGTTTTCCTCCTATCTGGCAAATCGCACACCATAATACAGATGCCACACTCAGCGTTGCCTGTGCCTCAGGTCTTAATGACATCGGCCCTCCTCCTACTAAGTAGTCCACGAACACTAGACAATGTTCCTTGTCATGCCCTTGGCCTTTGCATTTTATGCACCATACTTCCTTGTGCACCTCCAGCCAAGGTGTCCTGTCTTGTTTCAGACTTTGCATTTCTAGACATAGATTATATAGTTGCACATGGATTTGTTGGACTCCCAACCCAGGGTCTTGTATAGGGGTCTCATGCAATCTCATTTCCATCTGCAATGCTTCGCCCTGGTTGGAAAGTTTTTGTTGTGATAGCGCCATCCTTAAGTGTGGCATTAGTGAGGCCACAAACCATGCACAATGTTGTGCATCCGTTAACATCATATTAGCTTCGTGGATCGTGCTCTTCAGCCTTTGGTTTAGATCCCAGGGGGTCTAGCCTGGGATCATTGGGATCTCCTTAAACCTAACGATTGATTGTGTTTATGACTTTGCCCTGCTAAATTCCCTGTTTACTGCGGCCTAGATCTCTATAGTTCTTGCATTTGGGTGGTCATTAGAATGCTTGATATACCACATTAATGCGCCATCCTGCAGCGCGCTCACCAACGTAGCCTTTTTAATATTATAATGCACGATGCCTTATGCCTCCCATATTGCTCTTACCACGAACCAGAATTGGTCTGGATCTTCATTTCCTACTCCTCTGAACACCGATAGTTTGATCGCACTTTCCATACTGAACTATGATGGTGGTGGAGGTGGAGTGGGTGGAGATGGAGGTGAGGGGGGTGAAATGGGTGGCGGTGTGGGTGGAGGTGGTAAACGTGGAATTCTATATCTTATCAAATTGACCATGCTTCTTGGAGAAACTTTTGTGAGCTCCTCGCTTTCCCATAAGGGTGAAAGTAAGGGATTGTTTTCCAACTCTTCACTATCTCGACTTCTGTAGATCTTCCCACTTTGCTTAGTCCCAAACATTAATTTATTCGCATAACCCATTTTTCACATAATATAATTTTAATCTAAGTGTTCAAAGATTTAATATACTTAAACTTTGGTCCCTTGAGAAAACGTTGCTCTACCTCATTATAGCTGATGGTTGTGTCTACCACGAACTCAATGATAAATCCTCCTATTTTTTGGTCTAGCCAATGGTCCATAGCTTGCGCTATTTTATCTTCTAATGCTTCTAGTCTGTGCACTAATTCTAGAGTCCACACTAATGGTTTGTCGAGCCTACACCTTCCCTGACTGTCTGCTAACTTTGCGATCCACTCATATAGCTCAGACAGAAAGGATGCAAAGAAAATTTCATGGATTTCTGTATACAAGTAGCACTCCAACCACTGTTACTTAGATACTCGCAGATTTTTGTTCTCTTGCACCGCGAACTCGTGAATCTTCTTGTCCAACCACTCTTCAATTTATTTCTTCATTGGATTCCATTGGCATGACATCAGACATCCTTTATGTAGATCCTGGTCCTGACAACGGAACCATTTGTTGGCTTCTATGGGCCTGACCCAGGTTCAGAGGTGATTTAGCCAAGAAAATCTCGGTACTACTGGCCCTTTCGGCAATAGTCGGCAGAGTGTGAACTAAGGTCTCACTCAAAGTAGTATGGGAGGGTGCTAGAACCAGGTTTCTGCACCCTGGGGATGTATGATGGGCTTCTGGAGATTCGTGGTCTGACCCTGCACGTGCGTCGCTACGCACACTTGTTATTCCTTTGCAACCTGTGTTGCTATTTCCGTGCAGCATTATTCAGGGCATGACCCATATAATACCCAAGTTTCGTGCTAATTACCTGATTACTTAACTTGTGTGTGTAAGATTAATGGTTATTACAGCACATTCAACAATCATATTAGCATAAAGAAATATAAACATAAAGAAGTCAATGTACAACAAATACACAAAAATAAGAATCAACTTCTCTTTATTTATCTCAATCCCGATTACAGGCTCAACACTGCTTTGGGCACTCAGCTGCAGGGGTCTGCGCACTCAGCTACAGACTCTACTAGGCCTCTGCGCCCTCAGCTGTAGAGCCTCTTCCTACTACTACGACCCAATACACTTAGAATCCTCCTCTAAGCTCGAACCATTCCTTGGCTATTCCCTCTATTATCAACTATCTTTACAACTTAGAGCCTCACTCTATTTATACAATCCCATGGTCCATGGACCATGGGTAGACCGACATGACTTTACATTACATTACATTACTTTAGGGTGGAAAACCCTATGACTTAACCTCTACTTCATGCTCCATGCCCACAATTCGTAGAGTCTTACAAAGCCTTTGACCAAAACTCGAGCTATAAGCCCAAAAACATGTTGTGGGGGGATTCCATGCCCAAACATTTAGTCAATATATCATGTGTTGATCTATAACCAGTGCATCAATTAATTATTAAAAATTGCAATAAAAATAGAAAAAACCATCACACATAAGCAACACACATGAACACCAAGATTTAGGGTGGAAACCTAATGTGGGTGAAAGCCATCTACTGTTCTCATCTCTGTCTTCTTTTAATAATAAGAAAATATGTTTACAATCTTGTACTGGTGTAGACTCATACCAGTACATAGGCACCCACCTACAGAAGGATATAGCCTTCTCTCATTTTCCAGCTTCTACTAGAAGGGAGCTACAACCCCCTAGCTCTTGTACTAGCCAATGAGTTTACTAGTATGTAGGCATGAACCTACAGAAGGATACGACCTTCTCTCTTCCTCCAGGGACCATGTTTCATAAATTTTCAGACTGGATGCTCCTGGTACACAACAATACACATGAAGAATTAGTTTCCTCAAATTTTCATATTGGACCCATCAGAAAATTTGAAATTCAAACTGCATCAACCAACAATCAGTTAATCTGAACAATCAAATCACTGTCACCAACACACTGTTTTGAAACCATAAACCTGCATCATTATTTAGAACCAACTGTAACCTCAAAAATCATGCATCATAATGTATATGCTACTTTACTGAACCCAGCTTGCGTGTATACGCTAATTCCTTTAATCAAATCTACGTATACCTTCAAAACTACTGAAACATAAAACTTCTGAATCAATTCTGTACTAACCAACAATCTACTGAACATCTACTATTAATTTATAGAGATTTACACAGGTAATAGTAGAGATCACACTTCTCACTTATACAGTCAATCAAATATCAAACTCCTTATGCATTCATTTTTACATTCAGATCTAAGAAGACTTCATTGATAGACAACAGTAAAATAACATAACAGATCAAATAGATCAGTCAGATCTAAAGAATAGGATTTTCTTCTATATACGCTACTTGGAAGAGTAGAACCTGCATGTACATGTGCTTATACCTGTTGGAAATAATACTGAGAGGGGGGGGACGAATCCATATTAGCAAGTCAATAATATTTCATTTCCATAATCAGATTCATATACGCTACTTCAGTTAATGGAACTTGCATGTATATAAAATTGTATTTAAGGCAACTAGCGTATATCTTGCAAATTTATGATTCAGTGAATTTACCATATGTTGATCTTTACTCAGTGCATCAAAACCATATAAACAGTAACCAGGTGCAGTAAAAAAAAATAGACAATCACACACACATGACCATAAGATATAAGGTGGAAACCCAATGTGGGTGAAAACCACTTGCTGCAATCGTCGCTATCTTCTTTTAATAAGAAACTTCTTTTTACAATTTTTGTACTAGTGTAGTCTTATACCAGTACGCAGGCTTCTACATACAGAAGGCCACAACCTTCTCTCATTCTCCAGCTTCTCCTGGAAGGGAGATACAACCCCCTACCTCTTGTACTAGCTGATATGTTTACTAGTACGTAGGTGCCAGCCTACAGAAGGCTACAACCTTCTCTTTTCTTCCAGGGATCACGTTTCATAAATTTTCAGACTGGATCCATCATTAACATCATTTAAGCATCAAATACATCTGCATCAATCAATCTCCTTTGCACCCACCACAGCTGAATAAATCAATCACTTTTCAGAATGTTGTTAGCAGAATACAATAACCAGAGATAGTAACCAGAACCTAGAACATTGTAACAACAACCAGAAGTAGCTAAAGCATATTTTATGAGGTATACACTACTTCAATGTGTCAAACCTGTGTGCATATGTACTTTTCTCAAGGCGAACCTGCGTACAGTTCTGCAAATCAATTTTAAGATGTATATGTTGTTTTGATATGCAAAACTAGCATGTATACACGCCTTTTCTAAGGTGAACTTGCGTACAGATCTATAAATGATGATTTAAACTTTACAACAATTCCAGACTTCAGTTATACCCAGATCATCATATTTATAGTCTACAACATGTGCCAGTTCTTCAGATAAAAGATCAAAACACACAAAGTTACTTCACTTCAAGCTTTAAGATCTTGACCCATCATTATATCTTATTCTTCCTCAAGCACTAAGGTTCATCCTTGATTCAGATCTAAATGTGCAACATAACCCAATAACTTGTATTCTAGATCTTGCTCTTCATTAGATATTCAATCCATGAGTGCCTTTGCCTAATGAACTTCTCCTCCTTTTATAGTCTTAGGCCTTACTCAATACCATGGACCAAAACCACTTAAAACCAATGCCTTGGACCAAATACCTAGGGTAAACACTTTGGACAGGATACCTTGGACCAATACTATGGATCAAAATACCATGGACCAAATAATATGGACCAAAACTAAGTTTTCCAACATGTACGCACCTTTCCTTCCATGAAAGTGTGTGTGTACGCCATACGCACCTTTTGGTTTGTGAACCCGCGTGTACACATGCCTTGGTCAATGAGGAACCTGTGTATACCTCTCTTTCTTCATTCTAAGAGTCTGAACTATGATCTGTCATCTGAGTGAGTTGCCATCAAAGATAACACCTATGTCATAGTGCCAATTCTAAGTCATAATGCCAACATTATGGAGACGAAGCAGCGTATAGATCTGCAAATATTAACTCATGACTTCACTGCTATTTTGGACATTAGATAAACTCAAAGAATGACATTTAAATAATAAAATAGGTGTACATAATCAGATTTGGCCCAACCAGTATCAGATCATTCAATGATAAGTCATTTCAGGTCTCATGATCCTGATCCAACATTGAATTCAAGGTGCACACAATATTTCAGATCAAATCACCAACATAGCCCTTACAACATAAAATATACTTTAGATAGAATTATTCCTTAGAAACCCTTTTCACTTGCACAACTTGGCCTAATGATCTTCTCCTCCTTATATATTTTTTGGCCTTTCCCAATACCTCGGACCAACATTGAATTCAAGGTGCACATAATATTTCAGATCAAATCACCAACATAGCGCTTACAACATAAATATACTTTAGATAGAATTATTCCTTAGAAACCCTTTTCACTTGCACACCTTGGCCTAATGATCTTCTCTTCCTTATATAGTTTTTGGCCTTTCCCAATACCTAGGACCTGTGGTATTCTTGGGCGGGATCAAATAGTTGTTACTCCACTCAATATTGTTGGCTAATACCATGGTATTGACCCCTAATATTCTCTACTCTTGAAATTCCTTGATTTTCCAGCATATACACACTTTTCCTCTTGCGCGAGTGCGTGTAAACGTATACACACTTTTTGTTCTATGGACCTACATGTATACAATGTTTTGACTAAGTGGACCTGCGTATACATCTTAAATTGCTTTTCACCATCCTTTACCTTCAACTTCTTCATTCTGATTAGTAGACTTTAGTTCCATCTTATTGTTCTTCTGTACCAATGCCCTATTACATCTGAATGGATCTATTACACTGTGGGTTGTCTTTCATCAAAATTGAACTGACCTATGAGTGAGTTGCCATCAAGGACAACACTTGTATCATAATACCAACAGTCTCCCCCTTTGGACTTGATGGAAACCATGCTGGTGTTGAATACTACAAGTTGTAGAAACTGTTAGAGATAACAAGCAACACCAAAATACTCTCCCCCTTTGACATCAAGGGTAAAGGGCAGACCAAGTTATTCTCCCCCTTTGATATACATTATGTTCTCCATGCTCCCAATGAGTACGTTCCGAGTCTGTAGGAATATGTTTAAAAAGAATGACGACTCTATAACTCAACTAAGTATGACCTCCCTATGACCAATGACTCATACATATATCAATCACCCAACCAGGTGGGGATATACTAATTGTTTATACATGACATAAATATAACAATTATTACATCAACCATCCCATGCAAACTAGGGATACAAATTACATCATATGTCCAATAGGACTCATTGAAATATAGACCATGACAGAATAAGTCATACCACACCCTAGATATTTACATGACTTATGAAACAAATGATATAAGTATCTAAAGCCATAGCTAAACTCAACAACCATGATGCCAACAATGCAAAATGTGTGTGAAGGCTAATGCTCCCCTTGAACCTATGCTACTTGTGCATTGTCAACAAGTCATTCATCAAGGCATCTTCATCAGTCAGATAAAAATCAATGAACAAAGCATATCATCAGACTGTAATCATCAATATCAGATAGAGCACCCATATTAGAGGCTAACCCACAGTTTTTCTGTCAGAAAAAAATATACGCTCCTTCAGCCATAGAAACCCATGTTTATACATGACTATACTTCATGAAACCTATGTATAATAACCTTCCTCTGAAAACTAGATTTAACAGTAGGATGATGTAGCAACTACTCCCAACTTTTGTCAGAGATATTTAGATGTTTCTCTAGGAAGCAGTTTAGTGAATATATCAGCAACATGTTCTTTAGAGGGAACACACTCCAATTTAACCTATTGTTCAAGCACTTGTTCTCATAGGAAATGGTACTTAATGGGTATGTGCTTGGTCTTGGAGAGCATGAATGGATTTTTCGAAATACTGATGGCACTTGTATTATCACATAGAATGGAGATGGGTGGAGTACATGTAATCTGAATGTGTTGCAATGTTTGCATCATCCAAAGTAGTTGTGTGCAGCAAGATGCAGCAGCCACATATTATGCTTTAGCTGTAGATAAAGCAATTGAACTTTGTTTCTTGCTTAACCAAGACACCAACCGTGAACCCATATAGAATTCTCCTCCACTAATACTCTTTTGATCATCCACATTTCCTGCCCAATCAACATATGTATAAGCATGAAGAGTAAGATCTGTATCTTTAGGATAACATAGACCAAAGTCTTGAGTTCCTTGAAGATATTTGAAAATTCTTTTGAGTGCTTGGAGATGTGATTCCTTTGGATTTTCTTGGAACCTTCCAACAATTCTTACTACATGCATGATATCAGGTATGGTACATGTTAGATAAAGCAAACTAACAATCATAGATGTATAAGTTGGTTGTTTTAATGCTGGTGACTCATCGTTAGAATTGAGACTACATCCTGTTACCATTGGACTACATGTTGGGGAAAATTATTTTCTTGTAATTTAATTTGTCAACCAGGGGTTTCGTAAACTTGTGAAGCATGTGTGCACTGTATGTGCTAGAAATTGTCTTTCAGTTTATATCAATCTAACTACAAAATAACGAAAACCAATTCATCTAATCTATGAAATCAAATAATGAAAATGAAATTCAACTAAACTGTGAAATAAAAAACAAATAATGTATACTTAGTTACTCCAGCATTCAATTATGAAGTGTTATCTTCTTGAGATGATGTGTAAGCAACTATTCATACTTTAACTTCTAATGTCCTAGAAAAGCAAGTAAAGCGTGAAAAAAACAACTCAGTAATTGCATGTATTAAATAGTCAACCATTCAACCTTGAAATATGATTAAATCAATTTCTTAGAATGATCTTTAGGAATATCAATTAATGCAATTAAATGAGGATCTTAAAAGAAAATATAAAAGCACGAAAAAGTAAAGCTCAATGATTACATACGTTGAACATTCAATCACCAAATTTGAAGTCACCTTCTTGGCCTGATATTTTATTCAATTATACAATGAATTGATAGTTTGATATAAGAAAGTAAATAACAGAACATGAAAGGAAACTAAACAACTATGAGCTCTTTCCTCAAACTTAATCCAATTGGAAAATACCTAAATATTTCCTATTGAAATGTTTTTAGAAAACAAAATATTACACACTCATTCTACAACTAATACTAAGAAAGCAAATGAACTTTAATCTATAAAAGAAATTAAATCTCACACATTTTAGGTAGTTGATCTAAAATTTTGAGAAATGGTAAATCAAGATGCTCCATATGTAAGCAAAACCAAGTCAAAATGAAGGAACATTCATGAGTAAGGTGCCACAATCTAATTCTGTATTCAAAGCTTGAGCATAACTCCAATTTTACACATGAAAATGATAGGATAAAACTTCCCCTACTTATAGAAAAAGATGAGAATCTATCTCACTAATGAGAGTCCATGAATCTATCCCCATATCTCTAGAGTTACAATCAAAATAGGAAATGATAAGACACATGTCTTCTTAGAGTTTCAATACAAGTAGGAAATAAGACACATATCCTCATGATCCCATGATCTTCACCACTCAAATTCGAATTTGGTTTTAGGAGGCCACATAAGGATCTTTTAGAAGCTTCCTTTTGACCTACAGATGTAAACAATCTCATTCCACTTGTTAGGTATAAACATATGCATATTATTTTCTAATTTTTAACCATAAATTCAATTAAAAATGCTAGGAATTAATAAAGTTTGGAAAAACATAAATGTGACCATGGTAAGGTAAATGTAATAAAATGGATATAAATGTAATGAAATAGAGGTGGAGTGAAGGTGACAACATGGAAATATAAATGAAAATGTAATGGAAGTGAATGACAATTTCAAGGCCCAACATACCCCCCAACTGAAGCTATTGCATGTCCTCATGAAATCTATTACATTAATTCTTTTTTATCCTTGAGCTTTGGCTTAACTTTGCATGATATCATTTGATAACTTCATACTTTTGCAAAATCTTTTAATTGAATTGCAACATGTTTGGTTCTTGTGTTACAACCATATTTTGTTGTTGCATTCATTTTTCATCTTTGAACTTTGCATAATGATAATTTTATTATTGTTGCAAAGTATATCTTTGTTGGATTGCATCATATTTGGTTCTCAACCATGATTGTGTTGGTATCAAATTATCTTTTTAGTACTTTTGACAAGCCTTTGTATGCTCATAACAATAATGTAATATTTAATATCTTTTGAAAGTATGTGGGATTTTGAATGTGATATGAATATGGCAAAATATGAATATGAATGCATGCCCCCCCAACTGATGATATTGGCAATTTTATGAGATGATGAAGAGAAATGTTTTTTTTCCAAAAATTATCATTCTAGATTTTCAAGGAATTTTATGGTAAAAAGTTAGAAAGTGGCATACATTAACTTACCCTTTAGAAATGGATGAGATGCATGTGTGGTGGCTGCAAAATTCTAATCATAATCTTTTTTAAGTGGTTGGACAAGTCATGGAGAAAAAATTCAAGATGATTTTTTATTGCTTTTATTGAAACTTGCTAAACCTGCTACAGAATGGTGCTAATTCTATTGCTACCATCTGATTTCGCAGCTGTTATTTGATTCTACAGCTGTCAGTTGATTCTATAGTTTTTATTTGATTTTGTAATTGTCAGCTGATTCTGCAGTTGCATGTCTTCTACATTTGCTCCAAAACACTGAAAATGATAGTCTTCGTGTCTTCAAAACTCATTGGCACAATTCCTGCTATGTGAATAGATGTTCTGATGTCGAACATAGTAGGAAATTGTTAATTTAGTGGCCATTAATGGATTCCACTATCCAACATGAAAACTCTCACCATTGATGACAATGAGAGTCAAGATGCCCAGACACATCTTGCTAAGTACAAATAATTTTGTTGTTGTCGAGTACCTAGAAGATCTGATGAATAAGGGACATTGATGTATTCCTATTATTCATCAGCATGAGGACTTGCCATTCAGGCATGCAAGCCTCAAGGTGCTTTTGCAAGGATTTTAGACTCGAAGGACTATGGACTCAATAATTTGCATTGAAGCAGGGTTTATTTGCGAAATGAAAAAGGATAGGAAAGGAAAAATGAAAATGGAAGATGACAATGGAAAATAATAATGACAATGGACAATATGCATGTAATTGAGCTTCTTATTTTTATTTGCGGGTCAAGCGGAAAGTGTGTGAATAAAGGAAAATGAACAACTGACTCTTGCTGGGAAAAATGATTGTGGCTTGCTTTGAATTGCTTGGTTGGGTTTATAATTCAAAAGAGAGGAAAGGTAATGATTTTGATGGATATGGAGATGGACTTGTTCTTATGTTTCTCATGGAATCGGTCCTTTGAAGACCAATTGTACACACAATTAGTTTTCTTCAATGATCATTCGATCATCCAAAACCTGTAAAAAACTTGACACAAAGAACATAAGTGTGTTCAAAAAGAAATGACCAGTTCCTTTCTGATTCTTACACAAAATGTTAAATGAAATAGACTAAGGAAAATCAAGTGTTATATTCAGTCCGATTCATGATATCGATAACAATCCATTTTTAATAAATAACCATGAAAAATAAATTAACTCCTTATTGTCAGATAACTTCATGCACTGTGCTCAGTAAAACAATTGGCATCACAAATATTTGTTGTGCCCTGCAAGTTAAAACATCATAGAAAAATACGCAATAACAATATTAATGCCAAATGTTCGTAAATCATCTAAATAATTTTCCAATTGTTTTGGAAGCCATTATTGAATCGTTATTTGTGCTGCAAAAATAACATGCTGTCCAAAATATTTGAAGCGACAAAAATATGAAAAAGTACCTGTAAAAAAAATAAATTATTTCAATCAAATTTTGCAAGTATTTTTCGCTTTATAAATTGCTTCAATAAATTGATTGCAGATGTATTAATCATCACAAATTATTTTATAATTATATATTTAATTTATTTATTTTTATTATTATTTTTTTCATAAATAAAATGATTCTTATATTCAATTTTTAAAAATTATTGTTGTTCGTTTCATTAGTTTAGAAGTAGGGACCTTTCTCATTCTAGCAGCTGTTGTTCCTGGCCTTGGATAAAATTGTTAAATGTGAATGTGCAAAAACTTGTATTCTTTGATCAGATTAATAGTGGTCTCAAAATTATCTTCCTTTGTTTTTCCTGGAAATCCACATATCACATCTATCAATATCTAAATATCTGGCACAAGTCGTATTAATTTATCAACAACAAATTTGAATTCACTGATTGTGTATTCACGTTTCATAGCGATCAAAACATAATCACTCCCTCACTACACTAGTACATGACGAAACAAGTATACACATCGTTGCAGCATTAAGTTAGCAATTTCTTCCAAGTGTTCAAGGATGTAAGGAGTGTAAATCTATTGAAATTTCTAGGATGATCAAAAGTCATTGTTTGATTAGAAGTCTTATTTAATTAAATGTGTTATTGCTAGCAAAACCTTGTTGTACATAAAAAAAAAAATTGTTTTCCTCACAAAGTCACCCAACAAGGCCCCAAAGAATTGCGATTTTCTCCTGAACGGTTAGGAATCTGAGGAAAGGGTTATTAGTTTTTTAAACTCATCCTGTTCCAGAAAAAAGTCATGTCCTAGTTTTTTCAGATTCGCCCTAGTTTTCTTCAAAAATTCATTTTAAAATCAGGTGTCAAGATATTTACGCCTTATGGAAATTACGTTTTCTGCAAAAATCAATTTCGAATTTCTCCTAGACAGTTGCAAAATCTAGGAAATCGCTCATAGGTTACCTAACTGCCCCCGTTCTAGAGAAAATCCATGTCTCAGTTTTGTCTAATTTGCCTTGGTTTTCTCAGAATTTGCATTTTAAAATCGTGTGTTTCTGTGATTTTTTGATATGCAGGTTTTGAAGGTTGGGTTTGTGGCTGCATGGATGTCTTCCAGCAAAGGAAAAGGGAAGATATAACTATATCAATCATCCTATAGAAAATTTTGGGGGACTCGAAATCTGGAATGATATAAAATATGGGACAACGCTTTGAAGAAATCTAACCGCATCATTTTTGTAATCCTGTAGAAAACTCTTGCATTATAGAGGTAAGCATTTTTGCACATGGATTTGCAAGTCTTGTAGTAGCTAAGTAATTTTTATGATATACTAACAAAACAATTTCTTTTTCTGATCCTCCAGGTCACATGAAGTGCAGAAGGAGAGCATACTTGAGATATTTATTTTGTTAGCATAGTCAAGATTTTATCAATCAATTCCTCTATAAATTTTGGAAAAATAAAATGAAAAGGCTTGATCTCATACCATAAATTATCGTTCATGATCTTCCCTTGCGCTCCTTTTTCTCAACCATTTGTTTTATTGAAAATTTTTCCTACCAAGGGTTAGTAGATGGGTGGTTCTTATTGCACTATAAAACATCAAATTTATCCTAAAAACTATAAAAAATTATTTTTATTTTTCCTATCTATCTAAAAACTAATTTTATTTTTTTAAGTATATTCATGCATCCAATGAAGCCATTTACAGATTAGAATTTTTGAAATGCTCATATTCAAACTTGAAAAATGTACTTGATTGTTTGTAAGGATATGCGAAATCGACTTGACCTTTCAATTTTCCGCAAGGATCTCATGAAAAATTGATGGATATTGTGGCATAACCACTTTTTGATACCATTCCTCAATGTAGTCTTTGGGCTGCATTCTAGACCCTTTGTCCATAAATGGTTAGTAAAAATAGAAACAAATAAAATACACTCTAAATTGAAATCTAGTTCCTCTACACACTTCCCCGACAACGGCACAAAAATGTTGGGGCAAATTGATTGCCTATCATTTAATTTGTCAACTCGAGGGTTTCGTAAACTTGTGAAGCATGCATGCATTTTATGTGCTAGAAATTGTCTTTCAGTTTAGATCAATCTAACTATGAAATAACGAAAACCAATTTATCTAGTCTATGAAATCATATAATGAAAAGGAAATTCAACTAACCTATGAAATAAAAAACAACTAATGTATACTTAGTTACTCCAGCATTCAATTATGAGGTGTTACCTTCTCGAGATGATGTGTAAGAAACTATTTATACTTTAACTTCTAATGTCCTAGAAAAGTAAGTAAAGTGTGCATAAAATATCTCAGTAATTGCATCTATTAAATATTCAACCATTCAATCTTGAAATATGATTAAATGAATTTCTTTAGGAATATCAGTTAATGCAATTAAATGAGGATCTTAAAAGCAAATATAAAAGCACAAAAATTAAAACTCAATGATTGCATAAGTTGAACATTCAATCACCGAATTTTAAGTCACCTTCTTGGCCTAATCTTTTATTCAATTATACAATGAATTAATAGTTTGATCTAAGAAAGTAAATAATAGAGCATAAAAGGAAACTAAATAACTATGAGTTCTTGCCTCAAACTTAATCCAATTGGAAAATACATAAATCTTTCCTATTGAAATGTTTTTAGAAAAGCAAAGATTACACAGTCATTCTAAAACTAATAATAAGAAAGCAAATGAACTTTAATGTTTACAAGCAATTAAATCTCACACATTTTAGGTAGTTGATCTAAAAGTGTGAGAGATGGTAAATCGAGATGCTCCATATGTAAGCAAAACCAAGTCAAAATGAAGGAACATTCATGAGTAAGGAGCCACAATCTAATTTTGTATTCAAAGCTTGAGCATAACTCCAATTTTACACATGAAAATGATAGGAGAAAAGTTCCCCTATTTATACAAAAAGATGAGAAGCTATCTCATTAATGAGAGTCTATGAATCTCTCTCTATATCTCTAGAGTTACAATCAAAATAGGAAATGATAAGACACATGTCTTCTTAGAGTTTCAATACAAATAGGAAATGAGACACATATCCTCATGATCCTATGATCTTCTCCACTCAAATTCAAATTCGGTTTTGGGAGGCCACATAAGAGTCTTTTAAAATCTTCCTTTTGACCTACACATGTCAACAATCTCATTCTACTTGTTAGGTATAATCATATGCACATTATTTTCTAATTTTTAACCATAAATTCACTTAAAAACGCTAAGAATTAATAATGTTTGGAAAAACATAAATGTGACCATGGTAAGGTAAATGCAATGAATGGAGGTAAATGTAATGAAATAGAGGTGGGGTGAAGGTGACAATATGGAAATATAAATAAAAATGTAATGGAAATGAATGACAATTTCAAGGCCCAACAGTAGATAGTGGTTTAGAATCTTCCATTCCATATTTCTTCAAGATCTTCTTGAGATATTTGGTTTGTGAAAGAAAGATGCCATCTTTTGTTTGTTGTAGTTGTAGACTAAGAAAATAAGTAAGTTCACCATGTAAGGACATTTCAAATTCTTTCTGCATTACTGAAGCAAAATTATGACTCAGAGATTTTTCATTACTACCAAAAATGATATCATCAACATAAACAACAATAATTAGTAGTTTATCATTTTCAATATTTGTGTATAAATTTCCATCTGCAAAACCTTTTGTGAACCCTTGTTGTTGTATATATTTGTCATGGCAGTAATACCAAGCCCTTAGAGCCTGTTTCAGACCATAGAGACCATTTTTAAGCTTGCATATGAGTTTTGCATCATTTCCAAGAATGAATCCTTCTGGCTGTTCAATATAAAATTCTTCTTCTAAATCTCCATTAAGGAAGGTTGATTTTACATCCATTTGATATACTCCAATTTTTTGAAAACTAGAAAGAGAAAGAAACATCCTTATGGCTTCAAGTCTGGCAACAGGTGCAAAAGTTTCTTCAAAATATATACCTTCTTGTTGAGCATACCCTTTACAAACAAGTCTTGCCTTGTTTCTAATAACTTCTCCATTTTCATTCAGCTTGTTCTTAAATATCCATTTTGTTCCTATAACATTTTTATCATGATGTCTAGGAACTAACTCCTAAGTATCATTCTTTTCAATTTGGTCAAGTTCTTCATCCATGGCCTTGACCCAACATTCATCTTTGCAGGCTTCATTTGAATTCTGAGGTTCGGTGGAGGATAGTAATACTAGATAGCTTGAGGTTCCTTTAAGAGTTCTTCTTGTCTGAACACTAGCTCTCTTTTCTCCTAGAATTTGAAATTTTGGATGATTCTTCTGAACATACCTCGATGGAGTCTTCTCCCTATATTTTTTATCTTCTTCTAGTGCTTCATTGGTTTCTTCTATATCATTTTGATTTGATGCGAGAAACCATTCCCCATCTTCCTCACTGTCATATTCCCTTGTTTATTTCATTTGTTCCGGATTTCTACATGCTTCATCAATTACAACATCAATGATTTCAACAATTTTCTAAAGTATTTTATTATAACATTTGTATCCTTTATTTCTGGATGAATAACCAAGAAGAATTCCTTCGTCTTCTCTCAGTTCGAACTTACCAAGTTCTTCATTAGTCCTTTTGATGAAACATTTGCTTCCAAACACTCTAAAGTGTTTTATAGTAGGAGGATTACCATACCAAAGTTCATATGGATTTTGATTGTTGTTTATACGAACATTTTCTTTGTTGAGAATAGTCACGAAAACAAATGCAGCTTCACCCTAGAAGGTTGTAGGAGTTCCACATTCATCAAGCATTACTCGAGCCATTTGTTGAACTTTTTTGTTCATTCTTTCCACCATGCCATTTTGCTGAGGAGTTCTTGCGATGGAGAATCGCCTTTTTATTCCATGTTGTTCAAAAAAGTCAAATAATTCATCTAATATGAATTTTACCCCAAGATCATATCTAAGACATTTGATTTTTCAATATGATTCATTTTCAACTAAAGCTTTGAAGGTGTTAAACTTTTCAAATGCTTCATCTTTATGCTTTAGTAGACCTATCCAACACATCCTAGAAAAATAATCAATAAATAAAATAAAGTATTCTTCTCCACAAGGTGACTTTTTCCTTGTTGGTCCACATAAATCAGTATGGATGAGTTCAAGCGGTTTACTTGCTGATCCTTCTTTTTCATTGAAGTGAACTCTAGTTTTCTTACCGACTTGACATGGTTTGCATATGTATTTTCTGGGATGTTGATATCTAGAATATCATGATCTGCCTTGAGCCTACATGCTTTTCTTATTTAAGAAAAGCTTAGATGACCCAATCTTCTATGCCATAGCCAGTTATCATCAGTTTTTCTTAGATCAAATTGTTGTTGTCCTCCTTTGAGTATGGATAAATTGTTTGGAATTCTTGTTCCTTTGATCATGGTCTTTCCTGTATCAAGCTCACGAACCACACATATTTTTTATCGAAACACAACTTCATTTCCTTGATCACAGATTTGATTGACACTGAACAAGTTATGCTTTAAACCATCTACATACATGATATTTCTATCTTTAACCTTTTCTTTCAAGAAGATAGAACCTTTACCTTTAATGATAGCTAGAGTGTCATTTCCAAATGAGACATTCTTTTCCTTTTCTAAAGCATTATATGAATGCAATTTCTCTTTATCATCTGCCATGTGTTTGGAGCATCTGCTGTCGATGTACCACTGATTTTCTTGTCCTTCTACATACATAACTATGTTAGATCTTTCTGATTGAGATTCCTTCTTTCACCATATCTTGGGATTTGATGATGTTTGCTCCTTTTGAAGTGATGGATGAAATTTGCTCTTGCATTGAGATTCTTCATGACAAAAGTTGTTACAAATCGAACATTCTACTTAATTTTCAAGAGGATAAAAGTTATTATAGGAACTTTTCTTTATTACTGTTACACTCTTTTTATTTTGTGCTTCTCTAGTCATGATGGTTTTGTAAGCAACACATTGAGCAACCTTATGCCCAAAGTTATGACATGAAAAACATTGCCCATTAAAGAAGTTTTTGTGATCATAGAATCTTTTGGCATTGTTTACTTGTTGGTTGAAGCTTATACTGATATTCATCCTTGGAGTAAATTGTGTATGACTTACCTTTTGAGTAATTTTAGGCCTTTGCTGAAGATTGACATATTGTTCACTGGTCTTTGCTACATCAAGGTAGCTTCTAGTGGAGGCTAATGGCTTCTGTGATTGAGATGATTCTTCGGTATATATAAGATGTGTCTTTATCAAAGGAGAATGCAGAACTTTTATGATTTCATTTAAAGTTTCAGATCCTTTAGCAAATCTAAGATTAAGAGATTTTTTCTTCTCGAGTTCTTTTCTTAGACCCAGAATTTCACATTCTAGATTTTCATTGTGTTTTTCTCTTTCAGTGAGTTGGTGTGTCAATGTGTCGATGATCATATTCTTTTCTTCTAAATAGATTTTGAGTTTAGTGATTTCTTCAAGAAAGTCTTCCTCTTCTAAGGCATCCAAAAAATCATCATCGTCATAAACCATAAGAATTCTATAATCTTGGTCAGTTTCATCTTCATCACTATTGAATAGGCCATCACTATCTTCATGCATATAGTAACTCCTTCTATTCACAACCTATTTTCTATTTCCTTTTTCATATTCATTTACTTTTTCATATTTATCTTTATGAGGACATTTGGCAACATAATTTCCAACTCTACCACAAGCAAATCATTTGAAAGGTAGCTTACCTATGAATCTTCTAGAACCCTGTTGAAGCTTCTTGACAAAATTTACCTCATCTTCTTCTTCTGAAATGTGTTCTGATTCATTGTGCTCTTCCTTTTCTTTTCCATTTGCTAATGCTTTAAAAGCAGCTTCTCTCATATCTCATGGACCTCCTTTTCTCATTTCAAAGGAAGTTAGGATTCCATGGAGTTGAGTCATAGTAATAGTTTGAAGATTTTGTTTCTCTTCTATGGCAGACACTTTTGACTCAAATTTAGAAGACAAAGATATCAAAATTTTCTCAACTAAAGTAACTTCCTTTATCTCTTCACCTAGATTTTTCATACAATTAACAATATCATCTATGCATAAAAAGTAACTAGCAACACTCTCATCACTATGCATCTTAAGAGTTTCATAATGAATTATGAGAGTTTTAAGCGTAGCACATTTTACATGAGAGTCTCCTTCATAGCTTTGAATGATTTTTTCCCATATCTCTTTGGTTGTCTTGAGCTGCATAACTTTGACAAATTTTGATTCTGACAGACTTCCTAATAAGGTATTGACAACTTTGGCATTCGTTTCGTATAACTTATTACCTGCAGAGTCTATAGGAATTGCTGTTGGGAATTGATATCCTCCTTCCAAAATTTCCCAAACATTGGCTCAAAGAGATTGTAGATATGCTCTGGTTCTTATTTTCCAATATACTAAGTTGCTCCGATTGAAGATTGGTGGTCTGATGGATCCCATGCCTTTATGATTATTCATCTTGAAAGATCTTCCTTCAAGTGATCAAGCTTCTTCTAAAGGACCTGATCTGATACCAATAATTGGAAATAATACTGAGAGGGGGTGTGAATCAATATTATCAGATCAATAATTTTTTTCATTTCCCAACTATATTTATAGAGGCTACTTTTGTGAAGTGAACTACATGTACACGCTATTGTGATTAGTGAAACCAGCGTATACCTAGAGAACTTGTGATTTAGTTAATTTATCATGTGTTTATCTATAACTAGTGCATAACTAACTTATTAAATAGTGCAGTAAAAATAGAATAAACCATCACACATAAGCAACACGCATGAACATCAAGATTTAAGGTGGAAACCAATGTGGGTGGAAACCACCCACTGTTGTTGTCTCTGTCTTCTTCTAATAATAAGAAAATTTGTTTATTATCTTAATCTGGTGCAGACTCATACCAATACATCAGCACCCACCTGCAGAAGGCTACAACCTTCTCTCGTTTTCCAGCTTCTACTGGAAAAGAGCTACAACCCCTTAGCTCTTGTACTAGCCAATGTGTTTACTAGTACGTAGGCATTTGCCTACAGAAGGCTACGACTTTATCTCTTCCTCCAGAGACCACATTTCATAAATTTTCAGATTGGATGCCCTGTGTTATGAAACCAACTCACAAAAAGATAGAAAAGATAGATCAACCCCTTATAATTTAGCCTCTTCGAGGGGGAAACCTCCTTTACATTATACAAATGAACAATTCTTGGATGATACAAATGACTAAACCTCCCTTCTATATATAGGAGTCTAAGGGGTCACAATATAATCAAGCTGACATAACAGTAATAACACAAGGGCACAACAATAACAATATGGGGACAATAGGGGCACAATAATAACAATAAGGGCTACAATGACAATAGTAATGGGGGAATCACTTGTATTGTAGGGACCTAACATGCCCCTCTCCTTTTGAAAAGCATTGTCCTCAATGCTTGAGTAGTTCTAGATGCTTCTGTATAAAATTCTCATCCTGCCATGTGGAATCTTTAGTGGATAAGTTCTTCCAGTTGATGAGATACTCTGAAATTGATCAATTTCGTAGTTGTCGAGTTCTTGTTTCTATGACTACTTCCGATTCCAATATGATTTTTCCTTCCTTGTCAAGTTCTGGCAATATTGTTTGAACTGGGAGCTTGTCACCTAAAACCTTCTTTAAACATGAAACATGGAAAACTGGGTGCAATCGAGAAGCTGCAGGAAGCTCCAATTTGTATGCCATAGTACCAATCTTTTGCAACACCTTGTATGGACCATAATACTTTGGTGATAATTTATTATCCTTCTTAGCTTGCTTGAGGGACATTTGCTTATATGGTTGTAGCCGTAGGAATACCAATCACCTACATCAAAACTTCTTTCGCTACGATGTTGATCTGCATGTTGTTTCATTCTATTCTGTGCCAACACGAGGTTATCCTTTAAGAGTTGGAGGACTTGTTGTTGATGTTTGTGATGTTCTACTGCTTGAACCTTAGAATTTTCTCTTAAATATGATGTGATGGATGGTGGTTGATATCCATAAAGTGCCATAAATGGGGTCATTTTTGTTATTGTATGGAAGGAAGTGTTATACCACCATTCAGCCAGAGGTAACCATTTGACCCATTGTGTTTGTTTATCAAATACAAAGCAACGAAGATATCCAACCAAGCATTTGTTTACTATCTCAGTTGCCCATCAGATTGAGGATGATAAGATGAGCTATGAGCTAACTGAGTACCGAGACAAGAAAATAATTCTGTCCAAAAATTTCCAGTGAAAATGGGATCTCTGTCACTTACAATAATCTTTGGGTTTCCATGTAGCTTTTGAATTGTTTCCATAAATACAGTAAAAACTATACTGGATTTAAATGGATGTGATAATGCATAAAAGTGTGCATACTCGGTAAGTCTGTCAACTACCACAATGATGACACTCTTTCCCTCAGACTTGGGTAAAACCGTGATAAAATCCATTGAAACCTCCTCCCAAAATTGGCTTGGAATGGATAAAGGTTGTAATAGACCTGGGGTCTTAATTGTTTCAACTTTATTTTGTTGGCAAACCAAACATTCCGCCACAAACTTTTGAATATCCGATTTAAGGCCATC
>APFE030016408.1:32902-89066 GCA_000404065.3 Pinus taeda | reverse complement strand
AGTCTATGAAATCATGATTAACATTTCTTTTGTTCTCATCATGAGTTTCCTTTACTACCCTTTCACCATTAGTAACCATTTCTTGTAGCAACTTATTCAAATTTATCTTCAATTCTTCCATCTTAGTGTACATGCCATTCATCTTCCATTCATATTAGCTTCCATGCCATCATCTTAGCTTCCATGCCATTCATCTTGGCTTTAGTTACCTTTTGTGAGAGTGAAATTTGTTGTACTTGGTCTTGTAATTTTGATATATCATGATGCATTTCTTTCTCTTCTTCATGAGTCATGCTAGAGCTTTCCGGTTGCTTACTAGGTGTTTCCATTTTATTTCTTTGGGGTATCAATTAATGCTAATAATTCTTCATTATTCCCTTTGAATTCCTTCAAACTAAGGTTTCAAACCAATCTTATGAAAAATTAAAAAAAAAAAAACTACACACCTTTTTCTTCACTTTGTAAGAGCTCGATATTGAATCTGTTGTATCTCTGTAACAACAGATCTCGAATATCTGAAATCATGTCCTGCAGTAGCAATTTGAGGCATCTTTCTAACCACACAAGTCTGATCAAGATTGGATTCTCCAAGGAATAGTTATGCCAAATCTCCCATGGTGACCTGATTATAGACTAGTTCAGTAGAGCGAACTTGTATGAAGTGCCACGTGTCCCTGTTTTGACCTTAGAACTTAAAGATGATATACAGAAAACTACAGGATCTACTTTTTCTTAAACTTCTTACAAAATTTCAATCTAATTCTCAGAACAAAGGTATGAATATTTTCCCCGAGTCACCTGTTTGGAATGTAATTCGGGAGTCTGAAAAAACCCTAACTTCCTCAGATCATATCTCCGAAAATATAGCGAGACAAGCTCTGAAATTAAGACCTAAATTTCATAATGATTTTGGATCAAACGAGTTTGTTTTTTAGCTTCTGCAATGTCGTAGAAAAAACATGATAGCGAAAATTTCACGATTGCATGTTTGGAGCAGTGAAACCCTAGAATCCAAACCTCTGATATCAAATGTTATGAAACCAGCTCACAAAAAGATAGAAAAGATAGATCAACGCCTTAGAATTTAGCCTCTTCGAGGGGGAAACCTCCTTTACATTACACAAATGAACAATTCTTGGATGATACAAATGACTAAACCACCCTTCTATATATATAGGAGTTTAAGGGGTCATAATAGAATCAAGCCAATATAATAGTAATAACATAAGGGCACAACAATAACAATAGTGGGTTTCTATGGGGCACACTAATAACAATATGGGGATATTAGGGGCGCCATAATAATAATAATAAGGGCTACAATGACAATAGTAATGGGGGAATAACTAGTATTATAGGGACTTAACATCTTGGTACAAAACAATACACATGAAGGCCTCGTTTCCTCAAATTTTCATACTGGACCCATCATAAACATTGAAATTCAAACTGCATCAACCATCAATAAGATAATTTGAACAATCAGATCATTATCACCAACACACTATGATAAACCTAGAAACCTACATCATCATTCAAAACTAATTGCAACCTCAAAAGTCATGCATTAGAATGTCTACGCTGCTTTACTGAACCCAACCTGCATGTATACGCTACTTCCTTTAATCAAACCTGTGTATACCTTCAAAACTACTAAAACATAAAACTTCTGAATCAATTCTATACCAATCGGCAATATACTAAACATCTACTGTAAGTTTACAGATCTTTACACAGGCAGTAGCAGAGATCACCCTTCTCAGTTATACAATTAATCAATCAGATATCAAACTCCATATGCATTCAGTCTTACACTTAGTTCTAAGAAGACTTCATTGACATACAATAGTAAAACAACAGAAGCGATCAAATAGATTAGTTAGATCTGAAGAATAGGCTTTTCTTCTGTATATGCTACTTGGAAGAGTAGGACCTATGTGTACACACGCTTTTACCAAGACGAACCAACGTATAGATCTGCAAAGATTAACTCATGACTTCCCTGCTATTCCAGACTTTAGACAAACCCAAATCATGACATTTAAATAATAAAATAGGTTCACACAATCAGATCTAGCCCAACCAATATCATATCATTCAATGATAAGTCATTTCAAGTCTCACAATCCTGATCCAACATTGAACTCAAGGTGCACATAATATTTCAGATCAAATCACCAACATAGCCTTACAACATAAAATATACTTCAGATAGAAGTATCCCTTAGAAACCCTTTTCACTTGCACACCTTGGCCTAATGATCTTCTCCTCCTTATATAGTTTTTGGCCTTTCTCAACACTTCAGACCAAAATCAGTTAGGACCCATGGTATTCTTAGGCGGGATCAAATAGTCATTACTCCACTCAATATTGTGGGCTAATACCATGGTATTGACCCCTGGTATTCTATACTCTTGAAATTCCTTGATTTTCTAACCTATACGCACTTTTCCTCTTGCGGGATTACTTGTATAAGTATAACTCTTTTTGCTCTGTGGACCTACATGTATACAATGTTTTGACTAAGTGGACCTATGTATACATCTTAAACTGCTTTTCACCATCCTTTACCTTCAACTTCTTCATTCTGATTAGTAGACTTTAGTTGCATCTTCTTGTTCTTCTGTACCAATGCTTTGTTATATCTGAATGGATCTGTTATACTATGGGTTGTCATTCATGAAAACTTAACTAACCTGTGAGTGAGATTCCATCAAGAACAACACTTGTATCATAATTTTGATACACATGACTCTTCAACTACTCTATGACTGTTACATTCAACTATTGACACTTGAACTTCCACTTGACAATACATTACATACAATCTGCACATGTACCCATGTGATTTGGAATTTATCCAGGACAAAGAATTAAAGGTATTACAGACTCATGTGCATGGATGTTCGTATGTTACTTATGCAACAGATCGATAATATTGCTAGAATACATAGACACTGAGGCAATCAGAGAAAACATAAGATTCAAACATGTAAACAAAACAAGTTTAATAAGGAGTTCACCCAATGCTCCTGGGCTACGTCTCCTGGCCCAGCCTTTTAGTGGTGGCCTCTCTATTATGTTTTCAAGCAGAGTTTTTACAACAGTGAGCTCAATTCGAGACTCACTAAATAGAATGAAGTCAGTAGGAATGGAGTGCACAGACTCTCCTTATTGAAACTCGACCTCTGAGGGTCATAGTAGTATGGCAGGCCTATGCCAAGGAGTTTGCTTGAACCTCTTAAGCCTTCAATGGAGTACAGAGACTCTCTAACTCTCTCTGGCTCTGTCTAGCTCGATTTTCCCTTCAAGTCAGCTCAGCTTCTACTCTCTGTTCTCTGTTATTAGCTTCCTGCGTCTAGATAACTTTTGTCTACCTCTCTCTGTTGTCTCCTCTGCTTCTGTCCGTTCATGGCTTTAAAGCTAGTCTATTATTTTGACTGCTCATTTCCGCTTTCCAGCCTTTTGGTTTCCTTACCTCTGTCCATTTGAATTCCTCTTCTCTTTGTCATCATCACTAGGTAATGCCTCGCAGGGGGGTGGCCACCTTTTTCCCAATGAACTGGGTACCAGATTCCTTGAATCATTTTTGAATGGTTGTTAATTCTGTTTTCTTCAAGATCGCCCGCAAATCATGAATTGTTTGCCAACTCACCATCCACTTTAGACTTCAAATCCCCTGTCATCTTTCTTTTTGACCTATCAAATCTGGTTAGTCATCGGGACATATCTCTGTCATTGATCTAGGCCCCCCAAATCCTACGGTCGTCCTTAATATCAGGCGGACAAGTCACACAATGTTTACTCGTCTGATGCGGGCAGTTTTCTCTCTCATCTACTGGACACATGTCGCTCGATGTGTGGCATTGGGCGAGACTCAGTCAAAACTACTTACTGCCCCAATATCCTACCGGTTTGTGGAATCCCGCACTATGGAACCGAATGCATTACATTTCTGAATTTTATCGTGATTTTGGCTCCGGGAGCTTTAGAGCTTTCCTTTACTAAGGGGGATGTCCTGTGATATGCGATATCAGAAACCATCCCTATTTCTTGATTTTGCCTTCGGTTTTGCCAGTTTGTGCCAGTCTGGCCACAACTGCAACTATTACGAGGATTCATTCTGATAGCTTTGATTTTTCTAGGACTTGAATCTTTTAGCATAATTTTAAATAGTCATGAAAACTTAGAGAGTGTTGTAGGATCCAATTTGGATCATATCCTTCCCATTGAAAAAGCTTTTGGACCACCAAAAGTTGGTTTTCTTTGAAGCATCAATCAAGTGAGGGTATTACTTCCTCACTTGCTCAATTTCTATCCATTTTGCACTGCTTGGTTTTGAACCTTCGAGTCCAATCCTGAGGTATTCAACATCCCCTCTGCGTGCAGTTCTTACCTTCCTATCCAGAATTGTATCTTCCTGTAATTCATTAAGATATTCAGGCAACAGATCATCAATAGAAGGAAATTGACTCTACTCTTCGGGATCTTTGATTAATGAAGGTTCAAATAGTCTCAAGTTGTCTGCATTAATGACTGAGTAGATGTGCATGTAAGCTGGTAGATCAAGGTGAAAAGCAATCTCACCAATTTTCTCAAGTATCTTGAAAGGTCCATACCTTATTGGCTTTATCTTCTTACCTTCACCTTGCATTCTTTCCTTGCTAATATACAGCCAAAATAGATCACCAACTTGGAAACTATGCTCCATATGATGCTTATCATACCTTGACTTGTACTTGGCTTGGCTCTTTTCTAGCTGTTCCTGTACTGCCTGGTGAATCTCTTGGATTTGTTCAATGAACTTGGTTGCCTTGTCCACATCATTGTGTCCATCAACTGATATGTCTTTGCCAAAGACAAAATCCAAGGGAGACCTTGGTGTGAAACCAAAACAAGTCTCAAAAGAAGATCTCTATGTAGAAGAATGTTTAGCTCGGTTGTAAGCATGTTGCACATAACATAAATGTTCATCCAAAATTTTTGGATGCTTGCTGCAATAGCCTTTGAGAAATTGGATCACTGTCCTATTGACCACTTTAGTTTGGCCATATTTTTGCAGATGGAAAGCTGTGCTCTTCTTCAACCTAGTGTCCATCAATTCCCACAAACTTGACAAAAATTTCCCAACAAATTGGGTATCTTGATCAGATATTATGGAAGTGGGTAATCCAAAATGGACCCATACATGCTGGAAGAACAACTTTGTAGTTTGTTCAGTTGTAATCTGTTTGTTACAAGGTATTAAAATACACATTTTTTTGAACCTATCCACAACAACATATAAATAGTCATGACCTTTCCTAGATTTAGGCAGCCCTCCAACAAAGTCCATGGAAACACTTTTCCAAGGATGAGAAGGAACTGGTAGTGGAGTGTACAAGCCTAGTTTTCTATTGCTGGGCTTTCTTTTTGCACACATGGTACACCCTCTTACATATCTAGAAACCATTTCATTCATTTTTGGCCAATAACAAAATTTTTGCCTCTCTGCAATGGTTTTACTTACACGAAAGTGACCTGATATTAGAGAACTGTGTGCTTCTCGAATTATCTTTACTCTTTCAGTTTGTGGAATGCATAGCTTTCCAAAATGATATAAGAGTTGGTCCTTAACATGATAATCCAATTCTTCTACCCATTTTCCTTGACTTAAAGTTGCATATACATCTTTAAAATCTATATCTTGAGTATATTGTTCAATGTAGCTCTCATGCAATACTGAATTATGCTTAAGTATAGTAGATGCATTTATAATTGGTCTGGACAGCATATCTACAACTTTTTCATGTATGCCCTTTTTATATATGATGACTGAATGAAACTGTTGTAGAAAAACCATCCATCTATAGTGTCTCGATTGCTGCAACTTAGTTTGGGAGTGTAGATATTGAAGTGGCTGATGATCAGTATGTATAACTATCTCTTTGCCCATTAAGTAATGTTTCCACTTTTCACACTCTATACTAATGCATACAATTCTTTATCATATGTGGGATAGTTGACTACTACAGCATTAAATGTCTCAGAATGATAACATATGATTTTACCGTGCTGCATCAACACTACTCCCATGACATAGTCACTGGCATCTATTTCAATCTCAAATGGTCTTTGAAGATTGGGTAGTGCTAGTACTAGTGTTGTACTAATCTTTTCTTTCAAGGTGTCAAAGGCTTTCTGCTATTTGCCTCCCCACTAAAACACCTTGTTCAATCCTGTTAAAGCATGTAAGGGAGCGACAATTAAGGAAAAGTTAGAAATAAAATTTCTCCAATATTGTGTTGCTCCTAAGAAGATTCTAACTTCTATAGTAGATTTGGGTTTAGGCAAGTTTACAATGACTACAACCTTAGAGGGATCTAACTTCGATTCACCACCCCCTACTATATGTCCCAAATAATTCAAAGATGTTTTGCCAAATTCACATTTTTAGAGTTTAACATAAAGATTTTCTCTTTTCAAAACATCTAGAGTCTGCTTAACATGCTTTAAATGTTATTCCCACATTTTGCTAAATATAAGAATGTCAACCAAATATACAATAACAAAATCATCAAGAAAAGGTCTAAGTACATCATTCATTATTCTCATGAAAGTAGCAGGAACATTAGTTAAGCCAAAAAGCATAACCAGCCACTCATACAGTCCCTGCCTTGTTTTGAAAGCAGTCTTCCATGCATCTATGCATAGATAGCCACTATGCAAGTCTAACTTGGAAAAATAAACAACTTCTTTCAACTGATCTAATAGATCATCTATGTGAGGAAGGGGATAATGATTTCTGATCGGTATCTTATTCAGTGCTCGGTAATCAATGCACATTTTCCACGAGCCATCTTTCTTTCTCACCAGAACAATTGGAGACCTACATGGTGATGTGCTAGGTCTGATGAACCCCTTCTCGAGTAGCTCTCGTGCCTGCTTCTTGATTTCTGCATTCTCTAAAGTAGACAATGTACATTTCAATATTAGGCAATGGAGCATCTTGCTACAAATTAATATCATGCACTATTTCCTTTTTGGGCGGCAGACCTTTAGGTTCGTGAAAAAATATATCATATTCTGAAACAACTTTTTCTAAATCAGCTTGTTGTTTAGCATCAGAGCCCTCAAATACGTTGGTTTTATCAGGTTTCTTTCCCTTTACAACCATCAGTAAAAATTATTTGCATGAATTTACAATGTGTTTCATCTGCCCTGAGTTTATGAGAGTATAATTATTCTTGAGCTTATGAGCTCTTACAATATATTCGATTCCATATTTAAGGAGTAGATACCTGTTCTCAGATCTATAGAAAATAGCTTTCTATCATACAAGTAAGGACTTCCTAAAACAATTCCACATATATCCAAAGGAACTATATCTAACTCAACCTCATCTACAAATGCTGACCCAAAAGAAAACTAAAGTTTACATTGTCTAGTCACTTGTAGCTTCGCTTTATCACATAGCCAACCTAGTGGATATGGTTTCTTGTGAGGTGTGGTTAGTAATCCCAACTTCTTTACAATTGCTTTAGAAATTAAATTTACTTGTGAGCCACTATCAAACAAAGTATCAATCTTTTGATGATTGGAAATAACTCGAATATGAAAAAGCTCATGTCTTTTTCTCTCATTTTCTTCATTATCAGTAGATTGTGTAGAATTACTAATAGATGCTTCAGAACTTTTACCTTTTATACCTGTGGCTACGATTGTTGCTTCATCTCTTGAGTCTGACCCCAAATCCTTTTGAATAGCTGCAACAATCTTCTTCTTCTTGCCCTCGAACTTCTTAGGTTTCAACTCCAGATGCAGAATCCAGTAGCGTTCGTCATCATGCCCATCCTTTTTATAGTGAGTGCATGAAGACTTGATTTTCTGTACAGTGTTTGTCTTCCTCTCTTTCCATTTCTATTTTCTTTTCTCCTTATTTTTGCTTGCAATGGGTTTGGATAATCCCCCAACTTCTACGTTCCCATGCTTACCTCTAGCTTCTAGATGTGTAGCCTGAACGGATACCTCATCCATGATGGTGGGATTAAACATGAGGATAGTGTGCCTCATGTAGCTGTGTAGACCACCTATATACTTCAACAGAGTCTTAGGTGAGTCTAAAGAAATTCATAGAATCAATGCTCTTTTCCAAAATTCTTGGGTGTAACCTTGTACACTTTGCCCTTTTAGTTGTCGAAGAGTTTGCCAGCTCATCATGGCTTGCTGCATGTAAACTAGTGGATAGAATTGTTTTTTAATTGTAAAAACAAATTCAATCCAGACAGAAAGAATCTTACCATGTTTCTTCATGTCAACTTGTGTCCTGCCTTCCCACCATACCAAGGCGTAGGCTGGCTAGCTAAATCTTACTCTTGTCTGAGTCAATGCTCTGCACTCTGCAATAAACATCAATCTGTCCGATCCAATTATCTAACTTCTCTGCATTCAACTCTCCATTATATATTGGTAAATCAAATTTAACATCTAATTTAATCAAATATGTCTTCTTTTTATTTTCAGGCCTATTAGGAGGTGTGAAATTTTTCTTAAATTCCATATACATTTCCTCCACCATGGATCTCATGGTCATAAAACTATCCATGAACTGGGGGTCTAATTCCAAGGGATTTTATTTTGACATTTTCCTCTTAGAATAGACTCTTCCAATTTCCGGGTTAGTTTCAGCCAACTCTCCTTCTCTTAATTTAAGCTTTGATCTAGTTAGCATTCAACAACAAGATCCAGCACAAGCTTGTCTAATCTTAGTAACCTAGAGCTCTGATACCACTTGATCTGGAATTTATCCAGGACAAAGAGTTAAAGGTATTACAGACTCATGTGCATGGATGTGCTTATGTTACTTATGCAACAAATCGATAAGATTGCTAGAATACATAGACACTGAGGAAATTAGAGAAAACATAACAGTCAAACATGTAAACAAAACAAGTTTAATAAGGAGTTCACCCAATGCTCCTGGGCTATGTCTCCTGGTCTAGCCTTTCAGTGGTGGCCTCTCTACTATGTTTTCAAGTAGAGTTTTTACAACAGTGAGCTTGATTTGAGACTCACTAAACAGAATGAAGTTAGTAGGAATGGAGTGCACAGACTCTCCTTACTGACACTTGACCTCTGAGGGTCACAGTAGTATGACAGGCCTATGCCGAGGAGTTTGCTTGAACCTCTCAAGCTTTTAATGGAGTACACAGACTCTCTGACTCTCTCTGGTGTTGTCTGGCTCAATGCTACCTTCAGGTCATCTCAACTTCTACTCTTTGTTCTCTGTTATTAGCGTCCTGCGTCTAGCTAACTTTTGTCTACCTCTCTCTGCTGTCTCCTATGATTTTGTCAGTTCATGGCTTTAAAGCTAGTTTGTTCTTTTGACTGTTCATTTCTACTTCTCGGCCTTCTAGTTTCCTTACCTCTGTCCATTCGAATTCCTCTGCTCTGTGTCATCATCACTAGGTAATGCCTCGCAGGGAGGTGGCCACCTGTTTCCCAATGAACTGGGTGTTAGATTCCTTGAATCATTTTTGAATTGCTGCTAATTCTATTTGCTTCAAGATCAACTGTGAATCATGAATTGTTTGCCAACTCATCATCCATGTCAAACTTCAAATCCCCTGTCATCTTTATTTTTGACTTGTCAAATCCTATTAGTCACTGGGACGTATCTCCACGGTTGATCTGGGCCCCCAGATCCTACGGTTGTCCTTCATATCATGCGAACAAGTCGCACGATGTTTACCCATCCGATGCAAGTAGTTTTCTCTCTCATCTGCCAAATGCGTGTCACTCGATGTGTGGCATTAGGCGGGACTCAGTCAAAACCACTTACTACCTCGAGGCCTTCTGATATCCTGTCGGTTTGTGGAATCCCGTGCTACAAAACCGAATGCATTACTTTTCCTAATTTTATAGTGATTTCGAATCCGGGCGCTTTGGGGCCTTCCTTTACTGAGTAGGACATCCTACTTAGTGCTTTAGTGCTAATCGTGTATCAGAAACCACCCCCGTTTCTTGATTTGGCCTTTGGTTTTGTCAGTTTGTGCCAGTGCGCGTTACAATGGGCCAACGGTTTGCACGCTCGACCGAGGGTCCTCGTTGCTCCGCTCTGGCCACAACTGCAACTGTTACAAGGATTCCTTCTGATAGCTTTGATTTTTCTAGGACTTGAATCTTTTACCATAATTTGAAATAGTCATGAAAACTTAGAGAGTGTTCTAGGGTCCAATTTGGATCACCATGTGAGACAAAATAGGCTTGAGCAAGCCATGCAATACATCACTATGACTTAGACAACTCTAGGAAGACCATCTCTTCGACATTCTCATGATGGTCGATAGTAGTGAACTGATGCCAATCTCGGAAGTCTGTGATGGTGTCTGTATACTTTGTGGTGACATCCTTCTAGAAACAAACTCTTGCCTTTGTTGCATCCTAACACACTGCTCTAGATCCTCTATCCAACTCATATAATAACATGCACATCATTGTTTTAAGTGCAGTCGGACCAACAACATACTGATGCACGGTGTCTGCACTAATCGCCAAGTCTACACTGGTGGCTATGCGCATCAGCTCGTCAAAGTACGAGTCAAGCTCCAGTCAGACTTGTGCCTTTGTCTTTGCCTCAGTGAGTGTCCCGATAGATGGGATCACATGTGTGCGCACAACCAAATCCATGCTTCTGAATACCTGTGCATGGGAAGCCTGCAAACTAGTGATGAGTTGTAGGAGTTCTTCATAGTTTCGGATTTGACTTTGGATGCATGCCTTCAGCTCAACCGCTCTAGGCTTCATCATCTTGGGCAAGTGTAGCAGGGCTCCCTTGTATCTCATTTTCCATGTTTTCATGTGGTTAAAAACAGTATGCATGTTTGATGAGATTTGTGCTCTCCTAGCACATCACTGCTGCCAACCATTGAGATGGATAACTACATTATGCATGGTACCAAATCTAGAGTACAACGCTCACATGATTGTTTCAAGGGACAATACTTCATCTAGTATTGCCTTCTTCAACTCTGCTCGGGCGGATGTTGTAACCAGTTCTCCTCCCTGCTTGGCCATCTGTAACTCCTTATCCATTCACTCGTTCTCTACTATGAAGAAGAGAACACTCGAGCTAGTGGCTTCGGCATATGCTCTGGTAACATTGGCCAATGCTGCTGGATGCTTGCACATGTCAGATATGATCCCTCATTCCTCAAACTGCGTAGGAGATGTGTGATCATCTAGAGTAGACACTCTATGTGATTGCATAAATCTATGCTGCAACTCGTCGGATGATATGTTGTGTATCTCTTCTTTCGGATTGTCTCCAAGGATCTCAGTGTCCCCTTGGTCGCTCAGGACTAGTTGTACTTCCTGGAGAAGCTATGAAAATATCTCCATGGGTCTTCCTTCGCCCAATGACATGCCCCGTGGATCCATAGAAACTCTACTCTCGTGCAGTGATGCTTCACCAAACAATGTGGGTCATACGAATTGTAGCTTTAGGTATCGAAAGGATATTTCTTGCACTCTTTTGCCTCAACATCTGCATGCTTGAGATTTTGTGTAGCCTAGCTAATAGTCCCGCCAAGATGTGGTACAATACTTCTTGCATGACGAGCTTGTCTGTGGCAAACTTCGGTAAAACATGCAAAGGCTTCTCTAAATTGTACATTCCTATGAAGGTGCCAGACAGTGAGGCATACCAATCGGCTATGTCAATCAGTGCCTGCTCAAATATCATCTTGTACATCGAGGTGACAAAATTATCTGAAAACTGTGTGATGACCTCTTGGAAGCTACATTTAGAAAACAATTTACGATAATTATTTACAGAGGTTTCTATAGATGTCCATGCCCACTTCAAGCCTTGAAACTGTTGATGGGCATAGATTGCATCCAATATGTATGCAAACATGTATAATTTTGCTTGTTGACCTTTTAGTGACTATCAAGCTCTTGTACTTGTTCCTTCAGCATGTGAGCCAACATGTCTGACCAGTTGCATGATTTACCTTCACTGGCTAGTTGGTCCAACACGATCACCCAACTCTATGGGAAGGTCTTTGTACTCTCTTGGCCATACAAGTGACATGCAAATATGACCAAGTATTGATACGCCTTCTACAGTATCTTTGTCTTTCAAATCTGGTTGGGTGTCATCCTAAATTTGGGTGGCTCCTTTACTTAGTTCTTCAAGATATTCGTGGAGTTGGTATGTTAAAGGGTGTCTCCATGGTGATCATTGGCTTTGTTAAGTGTTACATTTGCTGATAATCTTATTCTCTGAAGGTAGAAATATACGTCCCACTGACACTACTCAATGTCATTGTCTCGGGATTAGTGTGCGAGATGATCCAATGTATCATGTGTGCACATGGGAATGTAGGATATCTGCATGCAATCCCGTACAATTTGGACTTGTGAATGTTCACATAGACTTGGTGGCCTTCAATATTTTCCCCAAATGTGCTCGAGAATGCATCATTGACCTCTTTCCATTTCATCTTGATATCTTTTTCTATGATAAGTTTTGTGTCTTTGTATATCACCAAACTCATAGACACTCGCGCAATTGCTACTCCAGTTGCACTTCTGTCAATGTCCTTTGACCCTGCTCTCTTGGAGGCCATTGATCGTGAGCTGCTGAGAGGCAAAACAACACCTGCTATATCTAGAGACATGGAGACATGTGTAGCAAGAAATCTGTCAGCTAAAACCAAAGCAAACTTGAGGGATGATATGCAACATACCTAGGGAACTGCTGGAAAGGATTGCGCAATTTTCACTAGGAGTCCGGGAGACTGACTGTCAGAATTGTGCAAAAGGAAATTTGAACTATTGGGAGGTTGGTTGACTACTGGAATTGCACAATGCACAATCCAGATCAGCCTACTAGGTGCTGAGATTTTGCAATGCACAATTTCAGCTGGCAAGTGTTATAGGCCTAGGGGCTACATTGCACAACTTTCTGGGCTAGTAGTTACTACCTCTTAGAATTGCACAAAACAAGGCTGGAGGACACTGGCTAGCTAGATTTGTGAATTTTTTGGGAGGAACGCAGAGGATTCCCTCTTAGAATTGCACAATGTTGTTCAAGTGAGGTAGCGTCCCGGCCAAGGTTTCTTAGACCTGCCAATGGGAAACTGAAATCATACGAAGATTTGAATGCATGGCGATGCTGAGTATAAGGAGTGAATGATCATGCATGCAAACAATGAATGCAAGATTCAGAAAATGGAACAACATGCATGTGTATGAAACGAGTCACCAAATCGGAAACCATTCCTGCAAAATAGTGTCATCGATGCGACAATTGTGAGATGCTAATGAAAACTAAAACCGTGCTTGTACAAGCTAACATAAATGAAAATGACAAGAAACATTCACATAAATCAAGTAGACAACACTCATATAAGCCAAAACACAAAAAGCAATAGAAATGCTGCAAAAGATAAGTAAATCGGACTTACCCGGAAATAGCTGAGATGGCTATGTTGAAGACTCTTAGATGTAATGGGGGATGTCAAAGTGTAGAAATTCTGACTATAGATTTACCTGATTATGCAATATAACTAAAGAAAAATACTTAATGTACTTCTACAATCAAACTTGCAGAAGCTTAATATATTTGAGCAAGATCAAGCGGAACACATATAATCTAGAAGAAGAATGAATACACATGAAACATAGAAGAATACTCAAGGGAAAGCCTCAGCTAAAAACCCCACTATCTATATTATCATACAAGTGGAAATATATCAGGATTACACATAACTTTAGCTCTCACAACTATCCAGCGCTCAGTATAATCCCTCATTGCTGCTCATAGACAGAATAGACTGCTCATATGCCTTCTCCTCTACCCTCCAAGATCTTATTTCCTTGCGCAGTTTTCCCTGGGTGATGTAGCTATAACCTTGTGTGACACTGACCTCACACACTACTCCAACACACTGTAACCTACACAAGTCTCAAGGAATTAATTCCTTCTGCATGCAAGAGATTTTCTTATAGGAAAATTCTTGCAACTGTTAGTACACTGTCCCTGTCATTAATCTCGACTGGGTCTTTCTCTAAACTGACATGCATGAGTTATCGATGAGAGAATCTTCAATTATCTGGAGTACACTATTTTGATGCATGCATGCATTAACTAACTAAAATCACAATTAGTTCCTCAAACTATTTGGAACTAATTTAATTGGACTTAACTTAGTTAACTGAGCTAACTAATTACAACTCAAATACAACTCACTCTTATCTCCTTAATTTATAAGATAACTGTTGCATGACTTCACAAATACTTCTAGCTTGAATTTCTCCAACTAATTAACTCAAGATGAATTAATTAATTATTTTTCAAGTAGCTGGTGAGACTAAATTTGAATTTTAATTCAAGGACAAATTAAATATGGAATATTCTTGTTGCGACATTTCAACACTCCCTCTCAACAAGAAAGGGATTATTTGCCACCCTGATCCTGTCTCTATGGAACTCAAATTTACACTTTGACAATGCCTTATTCAAAATGTCAGCATCTTGTTCCTTAATCAAAATATACTGCAACAACATGATCCTCCTCACCACACAATCTCTCAGATGATGATACCAAATGTTGATGTGCTTGGACCTATCATGAAATACTGGATTCTCAGATAGTTTGATACAGCTCTAATTATCACAATAGATCATAGTTGGATCCATCCTCTGATCAAACAAGCCAACTAGAATTTTCCACATCGAGATGGCCTCACATGTTGCGTGACTTGCAGCCATGTATTCAGCCTCTGCCAAGCTTAGTGCAACTGACCTCTGTTTCTTGTTGTACCAAGAAACTGTAGCTGACCTAAGGTTGAAAATTCCTCCTGATGTGCTCTTCTAATTTGATGGACTTCCTACCCAATCTACATCAGTGAAGCCCTGTAGCTTCACTCCCTCTATCTGACTGTACCATAATCCATATTGAGATGTTCCTTTGAGGTATCTCAAAACATGCTTGGCTGCCTTCCAAAACATCTTGGTAGGCTGAACCATTGCTTGACTCAGCTGGTTCACTGCATAGCAAAAATCTAGTCGTGTGTTCACTAAATACATCAGTGAACCTACAGGCTGCCAATACACAATAGCCTCTACTACTTCTCTTGAAGTAGCATCCTCCTTCCTCTAGTTACCTGCTAGAGGAGTCCGCATGTGCTTGCACTTATCCATGTAATCTCTTAAGTATCTCATTGGCATACTTGCCTTGAGACAGAAACACTTCCCCATCCTTTTGCCACACTTCCATGCTAAGAAAGTAGTGCATGAGACCCATGTCTTTCATCTCGAATTCTCTTGCAAGGTCCTCCTTGCAAGACATGATCAACTGATCAACACTTGTTAATATGAGAACATCAACATAAAGAACAATGATCAATGGAGTACCTTTCACAATGATGTGATATAGGTTCACATCTACTTCACTCTTTGTGAAGCCCATCTCGATGAAATAGTTGTCGATCTTGGTGTACCAAGCACGAGGTGCTTCCTTCAGCTCATACAAAGCTCTCTTGAGTCGACACACATGTGACTCATGATTGAAGGTCTCAAAACCTCCAGCTACTCTATGTACACCTCTTCCTCAATCTTGCCATTGAGGAATGTAGTCTTCACATCCATCTAATGGATCTTCCAACCCATCTGTGTTGATAGTGCCAACATCGATCTGACAGATGAGTACCTTGCGTCAGGAGCAAAAGTCTCATCATAGTCAATCCCCTCAACCTGTGAAAAGCCACAGGCAACAAATCTTGCCTTATGCTTTTCCACACTACCATCAACAACTTTCTTTAACTTGTAAAGCCAATGGGAACTCACAACTGACTTGTTCTCTAGTCTTGGAACCACATCCCAAACATTGTGTCGAACTATGGAGTCATACACCTCCACCATAGCTTCAACACAAATTCGCTGCTACACTGCTTCTTCAAAGGAATATGGCTCAATCTCAGCACATTCCCCAATAAGGGCCATGTATCCATTGTACCTCTCAGATGACCTCCTCTGTCTGCGCTGAGAAGATGGTTCTCCCACATTCTCTCATGCATCTGACAATAATATGTCAGCTTCTCTTGTGCGCTTCCATCCCTCTCTTGAAGACTCTACTTTAGTGGATGTCTCCACTCTTGAAATCTCTGCATGTCGCTTCTCTGCATCAGTCTGAGGTGCCTCCTCCGTAGGAATCAAAAGTTCCTCCACAACCTGTAGTTGGAGCTCCCTCTCAAGGGAAGATTGCATGGCCTTCTGCTCATCAAACTTGATATCTCTGTGAACCACGTTCTTTCGAGTGGCAGGAAAGTACACCCAATAGTTGTGGGGTGTATCAGCGTACCCTACAACTATCCCCAACTCTGCTGTCGGCTCAAGTTTCTTCCAGGCATCCTTGGTCACATAGGAATATACCGATGAGCCAAAGATCTTGAAGTGACCCACATTTGGTCTCTTCCCAGAGAAAGCTTCCTCTGGTGTCTTCATCCCAAGTATGGAGTCTATTCTGCAAATAGACCGTTGTGTTGCATGCCTCAGCCCACAAATGAAGTGGTAGACCTTGTTCATGCAGCATCGCCCGTGCTACCCCTACAATAATTATGTTCTTCCTCTCGGCCACCCCATTCTACTATGGGTTAAGGAGTACCATCACCTCCCGTTTAATTTCTTCCATTGCATGGAAGTCCTTAAACTCTTAAGAGACATACTCTCCACCATTGTCACTTCTCAAGGCTTTGATCTTCTTCCCTAACTCTTTGTCAACCAAAGCTTTGAACTCACAAAACTTTGAGAAGGTTTGTTCCTTCTTCTACATGAAATAAATCCAGCATTTACGAGAAAAATCATCAATGAAAATCACATAATACCTTTGCTTCGCAGTGGATGCTGTTGAGAATCATCCACAAAAATCAGTATGAACTCGCTCTAAGGTCGCTTCAGCTTGACTGTCTCGATCATGAAAGGAAGACTTCGCATACTTTCCCAAGGTACAACCTTTGCATGTTTCCACTTGCTCAAGTTTACCTTTAGGAAGTCCGGTAGAGATATTCTGCATTTTCCTCAAGGCCCCATCATGCAAGTGGCCCAACCGCCTGTGCCATAACTCGCAAATGTCTCCAATTCTTCTTTTGAACTCAATGCAACACAGTTATCTACCTCTAGTTTATACAGATTCTTCACTCGAATCTTGATCCTCTTGGTCCGACCCGTGGCTATGTGTCTTAGGAACGCCTTTCCTTTACTAAAGACAACATCGTATCCTTTGTCCTCCAACATCGCGATAGATACTAGGTTCTTCTTAAGTCCAAATACATACTTCACATCTTTCAAGGTGAGAGGAGCTCCATGCTCCCTCTAAAAAGTAATCGTGCCTACTACTGAAACACTGTACTTTCTGTCGTCACCCATCTCTATGCGCATCTTGAGGTCTTTCTTCTCCAAGGTACTAAATAAAATTTTATCGTCGGTCATGTGGAATGAGGTTCCACTTTCAAGATACCAAACACAACCCACCATCGATGAAACCATACATGTGATGAGGGTAAAATCTAGTTCGAACTGAGAGGCTAATGCCTCACCTTCTGATCCTTTCGAGGATCCATTCTTGGATTTCTTCAATGGGAAATTAGTTGATTAATGGCCCATCTCATGACAATTAAATCATCTCACTTTAGATTTGTCAATCTTCTTCCCTCCATGAGAAGAATTCAATTTGGAATGGGAAGCCTTCCCTTTCCCTTTCCTTGCCTTACTTGCTAAGGCCAGATTTTCTTTATCGTCATGCTTAGATGAAGAACCATATCTTGTGCTCCTCCTGATCTCCTACTACATTAGATACAACCACAGTCATTCCAAATCTAACAATTTCTCCCTTCCATTCACAGAGTCCTGGTGGCTATTCCAGCTCTCTGGAAGGCCTATGAGAGTGAGGCTCACCATATAATCATCTATAGAAGTTATTCCCACACTACTAAGCTCATCTCTGCAGGTGGTGAGCTTGTTTAGGTATGTGGAAATAATGTTGCCCTTCTACATTTTGATTCTCTAAAGCTTATCCTTGAGCACCAATTTCCTCTGGTCACTACTGTTCTAGTAGAGGTCCTTCAATGTCTTCCACATTGAAAATGGAGTATCCTTCCCATGGAGACTCAAGACAATATGGTCTTGAACTCCCTGCAGGATGATTTGTCTCGCCTTCACCACACACTTCTTCCATTCAACCAATTCTTGTGCATTATTTGGCAAGATTTTAGATTTCTTGATCAATGAATTCCTTCAAGCTGTTGTCTTCTAATATAGCTTCCATGTGATCTTTCCATGCTATGTAATTCGAGCTACCATCTAGAGCATACTCGAGTCTCAAGCCATTGAACACCATTAGTGAACTTTGAAGTATGATAAGAATTCAATTTTTCACCTGTAACCAAGAACTTAAAACTTCAAATTTCCCTTCTCAATATACTATTCACAGCTTCGATCATCTTTGCTTCAATACCATGTAGAAATTCTGAGTGTAGATTAACCTGATTATGAAATATAACTAAAGAAAAATACTTAATCTACTTCTACAATCAAACTTGCGGAAGCTTAATAGATTTGAGCAAGATAAAGCAAAACACATATAATAGAGAAGAAGAATCAATACACATGAAACATAGAAGAATACTCTGGCAAAAGCCTCAACTAAAAAACCCGCTATCTGTATTATCATACAAGTGGAAATATATCAAGATTACGCACAACCTTAGCTCTCATAGCTATCCAACTCTCAGTACAATCCCTCACTACTGCTCATAGACAAAATGGACTACTCATATCCCTTCTCCTCTGCCCTCCAAGCTCATATTTCCTTGCGTGGTTTTCCCTAGGTGATCTAGCTATAACCTTATGTGACACTGATCTCACACACTACTCCAACACAATGTAAAACTATGAAAATCTCAAGGAATGAATTCCTTCTGCATGCAAGATATTTTCTTATAGGAAAATTCTTGCAACTGATAGTACACTATCCCTATCATTAATCTCAACCGGGTCTTTCTCTGAACTGACATGCATGAGCTATCGATGAGAGAATCTTTAGTTATGTGGAGCACACTAGTTTGATGCATACACACATTAACTAATTGAACCCACAATTAGTTCCTCAAATGGTTTGGAACTAATTTAACTGGACTTAACTCAGTTAACTGAGCTAAATAATTACAACTCAAATACAACTCACTCTTATCTCCTTAATCAAGGGATAACTATTGCATGACTTCACAAAGACTTCTAGCTTGAATCTCTCCAGCTAATTAACTTTCGATGAATTAATTAATTATTTTTTAAGTAGCTGGTGAGACTAAATTCGAATTTTAATTCTCAATTATAATTCAAGGACAAATTAAAATTGGAATATTCTTATTTCCACATTTCAACACAGAGCTCCAAGATCGATGTGAAGAATGAGTTCTGAAGTGTCACATAAATAAGTTTGAGGCTCATGACGTGCATACCACAGATCTAGGAAAAGACGACACTTGGAGGAAAGTTTCTAAAACGATCTTTGCATGTAACCTCAAGCTGCTAAAATTAGCTCCATAAAATCTAGGGATGCTTTTTTCATGTAGCTTTTTTCTATTTCGGTAAAAAGTAGCCCATGCATGCAAGTCAATTTTTCTCAGTCCTGGAGTGAACCAGTCAACCTGAAGGAACATGCAACATCCTGCTTGAATGAGAGGGACTTTTGTCAACTTCTGGGAGGAAGTTGGGCTGGCTATCTAGAGGGATTGTGCAATTTCTGGGAGGAGCAACTAATTGCTACCTAGAATTGCACAATTTTTGGGCTAAGATGCACTGCTGGAACAGATTGTGTAGTTTTCACTGGGAAGACTGTTTGACAGGAATGTGCAGTTTCTAGGCGTAGCAAGCTGTGAGTCAAATTTGCGTAATTTCAGGAGGGAAGGCTCGTTCCCCTCTAGAATTGCGCAATTTCTTAAGGGAGTTTCTCAGCCAACAACTAACCCAAGTCTGGAGTGGCAGCCTGTGAGGGGAATGAAGCAAGTTATCATGTACAGGCTGGAAAGATGCTGAAAAACCACTGAAGCTCATGTACTTCATAGTGCAAGACATGCTGCTAAGGATGGTTGGTAGGGAGGCTCCAAAACAAAGCTAAGGAAACATTTTGGAGGGTGGTTGTAGTCGCTACAACACTTGGTGACACATTAGTAGAGATCCAACTATCTGAATGGACCTTGTTTGTGAAAAAGCAAGTTTAACACCTCTAGAATTATTGTTCAGTTCTTTGTTCTTCTTGGTTTCCACACTTGCTTGATTGTAAGATGTAGCATCTACCAAGCTCTTGGTCAGTCAACACACATTCCAAGCCAAGAAAACATAGTTGTTTCGATTGGGGATGAGGGGTATATTAGTGTACAAGCTTTATGGTTGTCAAAGCTTTAGTTTCATCTCTATTGTTGCTCTGCTACCAGCAGGCCTAGATAGTACCCCAATGAAGTCACACAGTAACACAAGCATTGCTCCACTTCCAGCAAGCCTGGTCACTACCCCGGTGGAGCTACTCGCATCCCCTCTCTACGCAGGGATCCTTTCTCTTCTTTCGCCTTATTCATTTTCTTAACATTTTTCACTTTTTCATTTTTTCGTAACTGTGCATAGCACTTCTTCATTTTAGAGGTGGAAGAGGGATCCTAACTTATTGTGAGCAGAATAGGTTGTTCCTTTATATAAGTAGTTTATATATACCTTTGACATTCTTGTTAAGGTTTTCCCCCTCACCTTACTCTACTTGACTGAGCTGACAAGGATTAACCCAAGAACAACCGACTAGAGTAGGTGACACTAGTTAGCATGCAAGCGTTGTTCTTTCACCAAGGTTCACTTCGAACAATACATATTTTCCATCGACGTATCATGCATTGAAGATAATAATTTCTTCATACAGAGGCAAGCTGATAGATAACCAAGTATTGATAACTGCACAATTCCTCTAGTACTTTACCCATCTTGTTTCAAGAGTCACACACAGTTTCATGCGAAACTAACCTATGAATGTAAACAAACAACAAAAAAAGCAAGATCAGAAGTAAAAGCGTAAGCAAATCAAGTAATAAAAAAAACAAGGAAATAAACAAACATGCGAAGTAAGAAGCAAACACGTATGCAAGCAAACAGACCAAAAGCTAACACTACTCCTACTCATAAGCTAACAGTGCATGGGTCTTCTCACATGAAGCGATACTTCCAATGCATCCATCGACACATTGGTCGACCCATGTTGGTGAAGGAATGGTTCGGCAACAACATAGCTGTGCAAACTAGGAAACATGAAAGATATAACAATGAAGACAAACACACTCCAAGTTAAAATGTGTCCACAGAACATAAGTGAGTCTAAGTGTGTGACATGAAATCCGTGGACTAGCCATGGTGTTGCGCAACATTGTGTGCAATTGTTAAGCATACGAATACTCTTGACTGTGACATGCAAGAAAACGAAAGAAACAAAGAAAACTTGCATCGTGCATGTGTGCTTGCTATGTAAGATTCCTCTAATGCATGAGAAATGGGATCATGTAGTTCGAGTGGAGGAAGTATAATCTATGTGTGAGATTGATCTTCAATTCATATAGATGAGTGGTGGGGAGCCTCAGGTGATTCAACAATTTCCTGATTGGAAGTGAAACCAACCTCAAGATAGCGAGGGCCTGACATAATGATCACATCGAGCTGAAGTGCCTCGACAGTCTATGGTGTCTCAACTTTTTTGACAGATAGATCATCATAAACAAGTGGCTTGGAAAAAGAAACTATGATAGAATCATCATCATGATCGAATACGGGAGTAAATATATCATAACAACTATGATAAGAAAAATCAATGATTTCATTATCATCCTCATGATCTGATGAATCAAATAGAGGGGTAGATGAGAAGCGAAAAAATTCACCCTCTGTGCTTCCGGAAAAAGCAGATGAAAAATCGAGTGGATTTACAATGAATAATTTTTCCTCTCTGTTTTCAGATGATGGATTGAAATCTGGTGTGTCCTGCAAATGATCAATGATGGGTGCATCCATAGATGGAGATACACATGCGAAATCAAGGATGGCAGAATCACCAAAGATGTCAGGAAATAATGGAGGAGGATCAGACAAAAGGGAGTTGTCCTTCACCAAGGGTTGATGCTAAAGCTCCCAGTCATACTCTTCATGAATGACATTGCAGGTTGGTTATGCAACACCAAATCCATCAATGATTTGATCCTCATTCACAACAAGTGTAGAGTCCAGAATGGAAAAACACAAGATAGTACAATCTGGAGGATCAACAAAACACAAAAATAGAGGTTGAGCTAAAACAGACATGTGACAACCCAAGGGGTTCACAACCAAATCTGCACGAAAATTAAGTGAAGTGATGTTGGGAGGATGTGACAGTTGAATGGATGTGAGTGCCTCTTCTCCCACATCACTCTACAGTGGTGGAGTTGTTTGATGAGGGGACGACAGACAGTCGCTTGTGATATCAGCCATCTCTGTTTTTGATTGCGTAGCTCCATCACCGAAGTATGATGAGTGGGGCTTGGGCTCGAAATTTCTTTTAGGATTAACAGATTTAGTAAGCCAATACTCAAATTTGTCAAGGAGATACTAGAATTTCATCTGACTTTACGGAGCTTGAAACTACAACACACAGAAGCGGCTCCAAAATTCCATAGGCGATTGATGTGGGGCCTTTCGTTGTTGTAACAGTTTTTTTTCAAAAGGTTCTAGATCAAAATGATGGAAAGTAGATTCAATGAGATCGCATAACTACTCGAGTGAGTGCACGTTCCTAGGAGGCAGACTCTAGCACCACCATTGTGGGGATTCATGAAGTGTGTATGCAAGAACCAGACTGGCCTCTACTGCATATAACTAGTTTGCATCATGAAGGAATGCATAGAGGTATTCTAAGCAGTTAGGCCAGGCTACTTTTCCTTCACCATCATACGTGAATTCGGAAAAGAGTTCAAAAAATCCCTCATGATGTTGAGAGGTTTGGTGTGAAAAAGACATGGCGGAGGGATGAGTCTGATATAATCCATGATATATGTATAGAGTTTCAAAATAGGATGAGAGGACACAACTTGTCATCTGGCCCTCCTTCTAGCGCGAGAAATGTTGATGGTGCTGGACTTGCCAACATGACAAGGGATCTCCACGGTAAGAAGTCCCAACTAGACCTTAGAACATTTGGTGTAGGAGTCCCAAGAGTGGGTCGTACAATATTACCTTGACTACGGTTGCGCATAGAGGCATGTTAGATGTGCCTGTTGGTAGCAAGGGTTTGACATTTGTAGCAAGACAAGGAAGGTGTATGACCAGTTCTATCACACTGAGGGAGGAATGTGTGCACCCCTTGGAAGCCTGTGTAAACACGCAGCTTGAAACAAAACACATGAGCAAATATGCATCACAAGCTAGAAGGAAGGTGAACTAACAATCCAAAGTGATGGTTAAACCAATAACACATTTCAGTGAGATTCATACATACATATACAGAAACAGTCCATACATACAAGCGTAAGAAAACATATACATATATCATTAGAGTAAATAAGTTAACTGAAATATAATAACAACATATGCATGAAACGTGTTGGCTCAGTTATATGAAGAAGTGAAAGTTCCAACCATATAGTACAACCATGACTGACCACTAGTCCCGATAACAGAACATTACAGTCACTACCACTTGCTCGTCCAAAGAGATGTACTAGCTCTGCACTATAGAGAAGCCAAGGCTCATTACAATACTCTCCAAGATTTCTCTAAGATTGAACCAAAATGGATTTTGGATAGACTTCTAAGTCTAAGTGTTCCTCATAGAGGAAAATGAAAGTCCAAGGATGTTTCTGGAAATGGCCCCATTGTAGAGATCTTTTCCTTCTGAATCTACTGCAACTTGAATGGGCTAAAATGGACTTAGGATGCAGAAGTTATCGTATAAAGAAGTTTCCCTTTGTTCTTTGGAAAAAGAGGCAAAATCCCCTAAAAATGGAAAAAACCCTTATAAAGGGAAATTGCATCGGAAAAGGGTCCAAGAAGCAGACTTAAACGGAAAGGGAAGAGACCCCCGATCTCTAATCTCCAATATCGGGTCGAAGATAGGCCTGTGTTCGATGGCGGGACCCCGAGTAAAGGCAAGGACCCTGGGACTATGCAACAAGCGATTGCAATACATCGCATCGCAATGTCACATCGCAATGATGTAAAAGGGGCGATATACATGTGACTAGTGATTAGCAAAAGTTGGACTCGATGGGTTTTATAAACCTGACCAGATAAATTTTGAGTTCCAGTAAAAGGGATTTTCTGTGTATAAATGCTTTTCAGTGTAAGAACCGAAATACAAAGGAAAGACACCTGAAGCGATAAAGCCAGACCCGAAGGGGAATTATAGGTGCGATTTATAAAATTTGAGTTCTGTAAGTGGGATTTTGAGTAGGCCTTAGGTGGTAAATGGTATTGGGCTGGCTCTGCTCGATCCCATACAATGAACGATGCGTGGCTGGCGGAGGAGAGAGGAAAACTGCCTTTTTGGGTAGGTAACCTCTGTACCCTTAAGCCACTCGAAATCACATATTGACTGTTGGATCGGAGATCCCGTAGATTGATGGTTGGGCTTGCGATAGCGGCCAAAGGCGGACCCGATGTGGTTATAGGGCAGATGTGATAAATTTTGAAGTCTGATAGAAAGCGCTTTGATGGGTTTTTCAGTGTATTTCCCATGTAATTTGGATTTTTCCCAATATGTCTATGCGATGCGATAGGATGCCTAATGGTAGACCCGATAGGGATTTTAGGGGAAATTGAATGGAATTTCTAGTCTGATAATGTATTTTCCAGAAAACCTCTGTGTAATGGATTTTCTCCATTTTCGGGTTTTTGCCTAAGAGAAGGTCCTAAAACCTCTGTAACCACTCTAGATCCTCATCCCATGCTACAAGCGAGCATTTTTATAGGCAGTGATGCATTTTGAAGCCACAAAGTCACAGAGCTAGATGGCCAGTTGAACTGACAAGGTGCAGGGAAGCTGTAGAGGCGCAGAGAGATGATGATATGCAAAGAAACGACTGGGGTAGCCGAAAAGCTGGAAAAATACCTCAAAGGAGGCAGAGAGCTCAATTGAGAGTAGGGAGGAGTGAGAGAGCAGAGAGAGTGAAAGCTAATGCAAAGAGCAGCTGAGGGAGTCACTTGGAGGTCAAGCGAACCATTGATGCACACAAAGGCCAAGAGAGAGCTTAGAGAAGCCAGAGCCGAAGATTCAGAGCTAGAGCCAGAGCTAGAGGGACAGCCGAGAGCCAGAAAGTCGAGAGCTTCAGAGCTAGGGATGAGATGGTGTTCTAAACCCATTGTTTCTATGTAAAAGAGTGGAGTTGAGTGTGGAGCTTGTAAAAGGATTCATGCCATAATCCCAAAGAGCCTAGCTAAGTTGACTAGAGCTCAAGGAGACATAGCCCAAGAGTTTTGGGTGAACTCCATATTAAACTTCTTGTCTTACGTGTGATGCTCATTTGCTACCTTGTTTCACTGCTATATGTCTTATATCAGTTTAAGCAAATCAACTTACTGTACATAAACAATTTTAAAACAAACATAAGTATACACCTATATCTTCAAGCACTTATTAATTCCGCAATTGGTTAATCTTAAAGATTTTGGAATATTTAAGCTTTGGAAGTGGGAGAGGTTCTTGTAAGTTCACAAGAAGCCTTTAGTGCCACATTTTCAGATCAAAGATACTCCTATCAGAAAATTGGTTGACCAAAATCCCATACAATGAGTTATGAGGGACTATATATAGAAAAGGGTGGGATAACCCTTGACATTCCTCTTTGTGATTGTTCATCTACCCTCATGACTCTTCAACTACTCTATGATTGTTGCATTCAGCTATTAACACTTGAACTTCCACTTGACAAGACATTACATACAATCTACACATGTACCCATGTGAGACAGAATAGGCTTGAGAAAGCCATGCAATACATTACTATGACTCAGACAACTCTGGGAAGACCAAATCTTCGACATCCTCACAATGGTCGATAGTAGTGAACTAATGCCAAGCTTGGTAGTCTGTGATGGTGTCTGTGTTCTCTGTTGTGACATCATTCTAGAAACAAACTCTTGCCTCTGTTGCATCCAAGTACATTGCTTGTCTAATAACATGCACATCATTGTCATAAGTGCGACCGGAACAGCGACATACCAATGCATGGTGTCTTCACTAATCTCCAAGTCTGCGCTGGTGGTTATGTGCATCGGCTCGTCAAAGTACAAGTGAAGCTCTAGTCGGACTTATGCCTTTGTATTTTCCTCGGTGAGTGTCTTGATAGATGGGATCGCATGTGTGCACACAACCACATCCATGCTTCTGAATACCTATGCATGGGAAGCCTACAAACTAGTGATGAGCTATGGGAGTTCTTCATAGTTTTGGATCTAACTACATATACATGCCTTCAGCTCAATCACTCTGGGCTTCATCATCTTGGGTAAGTGTAACGAGGATCCCTTGTATTTCATTGTCCATGTTTGCATGTATTCAATAACAGTTTGCATGTTTGACAAGATATGTGCTCTCCTAGCACATTGTTGCTACCAACCGTTGAGATGGACAACGACCTTATGCATGGTACCAAATCTAGAGTACAACATCCGCATGACTGTCTCAAGGGACGATACTTCATCCAGTATCTCCTTCTTCAACTCTAATTGAGCAGATGGTGTAACCAATTCTCCTCCCTGCTTGGTCATCTATAACTCCTTAGCCATTCGCTCATTCTCTATTATCAAGAAGCGAACACTCGAGCTAGTGGCTTCAGTATATGCTTTGGTAGCATCAACCAATGCTGCTAGATGCTTGTGCACGTCAGACATGATCACTCATTCCTTAAACTGCACAGGAGATATGTGGTCATCTAGAGTAGACACTGCACGATTGAACAACTCAATGCTACGACTCATTGAATGATATGTTTTGCATCTCTTCTTTTAGATTGTCTCTAAGGATATTAGTTTCCCCTTGGTCACTCAAGACTTGCTCTGCTTCTAGATATGGTAAAGTTGGTGGGTCAACCTCTTGATGGTAAGGCATGAGGTCGATGTCTTGCTCTAACTCTAGTTTCTCCATCTCCATATCCATCTTCTCAAGTGCTCATTCAATCTCTTAAGCGAAGTCCTTCTCCTATGACTGCTCATCCTATCTCCTTTGTGCCATTTGTTCGGATGAGTCTACCACCTATGCTGGTGTAGTTTCATTTGTATGTACATGTTGTGTCACCTATTGTATCTGTCCATGCAGATCCTATTCCTTCCAGAGTTGCTCCTTCAACTCATGCAACTCCTTCACTATTTCCTCCATCCTTTGTTTTTCTCTCTGCCTTGGCGCAGTGCTCCTGTTGCGTTGTTGCCTCTTCACCTCAATTTCCAAAGCTGCTTTTTGCACAAGTGGGTCTGCTCTGAACTTAGAGCTTTACTCTACCACCGTGCTATCAACAATATTTCTCTTTCCTTTGTCGCACGACGGTATGTTTACCTCTACTAATGGTGTTGTCCTGGATGCTGCATCACGTTGCTTTGCTAACCATTCCATAGCGATGCCGACCGATTCATTGGGCCTAAAGAAGCTATGAAAATATCTCCATGGGTCTTCCTCTACCCAATAACATGCCTCGTGGATCCACATAAACTCTACTCTCACATAGTGATCCTTCACTAAATAATGTGGGTCGTACAGATTATAGCTTCAGGTGTTGAACGAATATTTCTTGCACTCTTCTACCTCGGCATCCGCATTATTGAGATTTTGTATCTCGTACAACCTGAACTGCAAGGGAAGAGTGGGTCAAGTTGCCTTCTTCTTCCAGTGTAGCCTAACGGATAGTCCTGCAGAGATGTGGTACGATACTTCTTGCATGACGAGCTTGTCCGCACAAACTTTGACAAAACATGTGGAGGCTTCTCCACGATGTACATCCATATGAAGGTGCCAGACAGTGAGGCATACCAATCGGCTATGTCGATAAGTGCCTCCATTGTTTCCTTCGACATGTAAGGTGGATCCTACTCAAATATCATCTTGTACATCAGGGTGACAAAATGATCTGATAGTTGTCCAATGACCCCTCAGAAGCTACATTCGGAAAACAATTTACAATATGTATTGACAGAGGTTTCCGATGATGTCAATGCCCACTTCAAGCCCAGAAACTGCTAACAGGCATAGATTGCATCCAAGATGTATGTGGACATGTAGATTTATTCTTGCTGACCTTTGGGTAGTTGTCCAGCTCCTGTTACCTGTTCCTTCAGCCTATGAGGAAACATGTCTTATGATTTGCATGCTTTTCCTTCGCTGGCCAGTTGGTCCAACGTAATCATCCAACTCTATGGGAAGGTCTTCATGCTCTCTTGGCCACACAAGAGACATGCAAAGATGACCAAGTATTAATATTCCTTCCACAATATCTTTGTCTTGTAAATCTAATTGGGTGTCATCCTGAATTTGGCTGGATCCTTCACCCAGTTCTTCAAGATATCCCTAGAGTTGGTATTGCTGTTGGGTATGTTCAAGGGTGTCTCCATGGTGATCACTCGTTTTGGCAAGTGGTACATCTGCTGATAAACTTGTGCCCTGAAGGTAGCGATCTCTGTCTTGTTGACACTACTCAATTTCATCGTCTCCAGATCAGTGTGCAAGATGATCCAATGTATCATGTCCACGCATGGGAAAGTGAGATAATTATATGTAGTCCGGTACAAGCCGGACTTGTGAATGTTCACATAAACTTTGTGGTCTTCAAGATTTTCCCCAAATGTGCTTGAGAATTCATCATTGACCTCTTTCCATTTCATCTTGATATCTTTGTCTATGATTAGCTTGGTGTCTTCATATATCGGCAAACTCATAGACACTTGCTCAAATGCTACTTCAGTTACGCTTCCGTTGGTGTCCTTTGACCTGCTCTATTGGAGGCCATTGATCCTAAACTGCTGACAGATGGACAGACACCTACTATTTCTAGAGACATGGTGATGTGCATGGAAAGAAATATGTCAGCTAAAACCAAATAAAACTTGAGCAATGACATGCAACATACATGGGGAAATGCTAGAAAGGATTTCACAATTTTCACTAGGAGGCTAGGAGACTAACTCCTCGAACTGCCCAAAAGGTATTTTGGACTGTCGGGAGGTTGGTTGATTGCTGGAATTGCGCAATGTGGAATCCATACTTGTTTTTTGGGTGTTGATATTGTGCAATGCGCAATTTTAGCTGGCAAGTGATGCAGGCTCAAGGACTGCATTGCACAATTTTTTGGGCCAGCAGTCACAACCTCTCAAAATTTCTCAAAGCAAGATTGGAGGAAAAGGATTGGCTAGACTTGCGCATTTTCTTGGAGGAAGGAAAAGCCTTCCCTCTCAAAAATGCGCAATTTTGTCCAGGTGATGCAGACTCTGGGCCAAGGTTGCCTAGACCCATCGAAAGGAAACTGAAATCATATGAAGATGTGAATGCATGGAAATACTAAGTGTAAGAAAGATTGAATGATCATGCATCAAAATAATGAATGCAAGATTCATAAAATAGAACAACATGCTTGTGTGTGGAACGAGTTGCCGATTCGGTGATCATTTGTGCAAAACAGTGTCATGCATGTGACGGCAGTGAGATACTAATGAAAACTACAATGATGCTTGTACAAGATAACATGCATGCAAAAGAGAACAAGCATTCACAAAAGTCAAGCAAACATCACTCACACAAGCCAAAACACGAAAAGCAACAGAAATGCTCCAAAAGACAAGTAAAGCAGACTTACCTAGAATAACTGAGTTGCATGTGTCAAAGAATCCTGGATGTATTGTGGGATGTCAAAGCTCCAAGATCAATGTGAAGAATGAGCTCTGAAGCATCACATAAATAATTTTAAGGCTCATGACGTGCATGCCACAAATCTAGGAAAAAACGACACTTGCAGGAAAGTTTCTAAAACGATCTTTGCATGTAACCTCCAGTTGCTAAAAATAGCTCTCTAAATCTAGGGAAACATTTTTCTATTTCAAGAAAAAGAAGCCCATGCATGCAAGTAAAGTGTTCTTGGTCCCGGATGTAACCAGTCAACCTGAAGACACATACAATAGCCTGCCTGACTGAGGGGGATTTTTGCGCAATTTTTGGGAGGAAGTTGGGCTAGCTGTCTAGAGGGATTACAAAATTTCTGGGTGGGGAAGTTGATTGCTACCCATAATTGCACAATTTTTGGGTTGAGCTGCACTGTAGGGCCAGATTGCATAGTTTTCACTGTGAATACTATTTGACAAGATTGTGCAGTTTCTGGGCCCAACAAGCTGCCTGTTAGATTTGTGCAATTTCTGGAGGGAAGGCTAGCTTCCCTCCAGAATTCCGCAATTTCTTTAGGGATCTTCCCAACCAGCAGCTGGCTCAAGTCCAGAGTGGTAGCCTGAGAGGGGAGTGAATCAAGCTATCATGCACAGGCTGGAAACTTGTTGAACAACCATTGAAGCTCATGTACTTGAAAGTGCAAGACATTCCGCTGAGGATGGTTGGTAGGGAGGCTCCAAAATGAAGTTAAGTAAAAATTTTGGAGGGTGGTTGTAGCTGCTACAACACATTCCAAAGAAGAATGAGGAGAATCCAAAGTTTCCAAAGTTTCAAGAAGTTTCATATGTCTATTATTTGGATTCGGATTTGGATGTGCAGGTAAGTGAGGTTAGAGTGGAGGTGGAATGTTTGGAGGTAATTGAAGTGGAGGTTGTACTAGTAATTTATTTTTTGGTTCAGGCATCACTCTTATTCATTGACTAATCATTCCAGTAGGCCATTTCCAATTTTGGGACCACATTAGCCCTTGAGTAAGTTGATTTTCCCATTGTAGAGGGTAAAGATTATTTAGTGTATTCTGCCATGAAGTTGTAGGATATTGTTGATTTGGCCAAGAAGGACTAGGGAATGACTAATTTTTCTAGGGTGATAAACTATATGGCTATGATTGTGAGGTGTTAGGAGAATTTTGTTGGCCCTGCAAATTTAATCCAGGAAATCACTACTGAGAAAACTGTCCAGAAAAAAACATAGAAGGGTCTTGCGACATACTTGATGGGTGATTCTGCCATTGTCATCATTATGCCACAAAATATGATAGTTTTGGCTCTTCTTTAGCTTCCTTAAATACAACTTTCAACCCAGGAAGTGAAGGACAATGATCAGTCAAGTGATATTTGGTAAAAATAGCACATATCTCAACTGCATCCAATAGACATTCTTTACGTTGTGCTTATTCTAACCATGAGGACAAAAAACCGTCAATGCATGTTTTTCTTCAGCCTATATTTTTTACCCATAAAACTTCCAATTCTATTGTCATTATACTTAAAATATCAATTTTAAAATCTTCTAAACTATTACCAATTTCTGCTCGTGTAACTCCCCCCTTGTAATTTTTCTGGATCTGATGAGATGATCACAAGTCCCAGGCTTGGTTCGTGTACTCCCTTGTGAACACCTAATACACAGTTTTATAATGTCATCATATTCTTCTTTGGAAATGTAACTATGCCCCATTAAGTTAAGCGTTTCTGTATGTTCTTCTTTCATACCTCTAATCAAAGTGGTTTTCAACACATCCTTGGGTAAAGTTGTGTATGGTGATCTCTGTAAATTATATTGAAATATTTCAACATACCCTTCCAAAGTTACCATATTCTTTTGACATCATCTTAAATATTTCTTCCCTTAGATCCCTAGATCTAAAATAATCTTCATACTTAGTAAGGAAGGCTTCTTTCATTTTGTCCCATGAAGTTATAGTACCACCCCTAAGTCCCATGAACCATTGTAAAGCTGCTCCCTTTAAAGTAGAAGGAAATAGTTTTAATTTTTTGGGGTCATTAGTATACACTAGAAGAAAAAATGAGATTGGTGAGGGGCGAAAAATGTCACCATAAGCTTGTTGTTGATGGTTAAAAGACCCTTCATCACCAACAACTAAACGTCACAAATTTAAAGGTGGTGTCACCAAAACTACAGGTGTTTTAGTGACATTCAAAGTCCATCACAAATAATGATTTATAATTATGGATAGCGACCATCACCATTTCATATGAGAAATGGTGATGGACCATAACCTTCGTCACCAAAAACTGAACGTCACTAAAGGTGGCGTCGCCGAAAGTATAGGTGTTGTAGTGACATTCAAATTCCATCACCAATAATGATTTATAATGATGGATCATGACCGTCACTATTTCATATGAGCAACAGTGACGGACCATAGCCTCCGTCACCAAAAACTAAACGTCACCAATGGTGGCATCGCCAAAAGTATAGGTGTTATGGTGACATTCAAGGTCCGTCATGAATATTGATTATAATGATGGATATTGACTGTCACCATTTCATATGAACAACAACGATTTATTGTGATGGATATTTCATGGCTGTCATTATTAGTGCATATATATGGTGACATTCGATAACCATCACCAAAAGCCGCATTGCCAGAAGTATAGGTGTTATGGTGACATTCAAGGTCCATCACAAATAATCACTATAATGACGGACAACAACTGTCACCATTTTATATCAATAACAATGATTTATGGTTATGGACCTTTGAGGCTCATCACTATTGATGTGTATATATGGTGTCGTTCGTTGACCGTCACCATTTCATATTTTGATGAGGGTTGAAAAATGTCACCAAAGCTCATTGGTGATGGTCAAAAGAGCCTTCGGCACCAAAAATTAATCATCATCATTCCATATGGATGTCAGGGCACGATGGAATCAAACCACCAACCTCCTGCTTGTAAAGTAGGTGCTCTTCCATTGAGCTAGCACCCTTTAAAGAATTATAATTTTAAAAATTAGACCTTGGAACTTCATAAATTGTAAATTCTACAACTTTTAATAAATTAAAGTCTCGAAAATATTTTACTAAACAAGAAAAGAAGCATCGAAGTTGTAGGTCCCTACCTAGTGGTTATTGAACTTATGAAAAGAGGGTGGAGGTAAAAATAGTTATGTATAAGAGAATCAATAAGTTGAGTTGAATACTCAATTATAAGTGAAACTCTGAAGACATTTATAACCTACAAATGACCTATAACTAGCAAATGCACCAAATATTGCAAAGGAAATGTCAAAGTGGATAGCATATGGAAGAAGAGGAGGCAGGGACTTAGAACCCTTGTACATCTTGGCATGCCTTGGCACTTGGCACATATTAGCTTGTTTGACATGTCTTCATACTATTTGGCACATGTTAGCATGCCCTAGCATTCCTTAACACACCTTGGCAGTCATGACCTTACAACTAGCATTACATTTTTCCATGACTTGGGAACCTTACATTCACTGGAACACCTTGGCACTCCTTAGTTTTCATGCCCTCTATTATCCTCCACAATGTCCCATGCTGATGAGGAGACCAACGAAGGTAACCACAGGCCAAGCTTTTAGTTTGGTAGCTATCCCTACGAAACCATAGTGGGCTCTCTCTATGAAATTACGGCCAATAGATGACTAGAATGGAAAGGAATTTAGGCTAGATAGGTAGGCTCAGGTGGGTTTTTGGAAAATTTAGGGACTTGGAACTCTATCCACCGATGTCTTGTCTGGTAGGGACTTTTTCAAGGAGGTAGGGACTCATAACTCTATCTAGGATAAAGCACCTAGCATGCATGACATAATCTCCCTAGAATAGAGTACCTCCTACCTAGAATAGTGTCCCCTGCTCAAAATATAGAACCCTTCTCTACTATGAACTTTTCTTAAAGATAAATCTGTGCATAAAATAGTACTAAGAAAAACACCTAAATTAAGAAAAGTGAGCATCTAAGTCAAACGATAAAAGTATACTAAATATGACTCTATATAAGCTTGGGAAATGCTTGACAAGCATGCTTGCATACAAAAACCACAAGATGCCTAAAATCGAACCATAAGTTTTGAATTTTTTTTTGAAGTTTGCCAAAATGTGAACCTCATGTTCAAGTTCAATGAACCCTGTGACTTAGGATTAACTTTAAAAGAAGATTCATTCCAATCAATTGTCCAAACCTATAGTAGTCTTGCTAGGACAGAGGTGTGCTGATAATTTTGTACCCTACTTGTGCTTCGGTGTGTACTAGTCTCCTAATTGCCCTACTCATTGTGCATAGAAAACCTTTGTTGGATGGTGTAGAACCCAGCCTTGAAAACCCAAGGAGAAAACATATGAAACAGACAATGAAATTCCTATATTGGTCTTTTATAAACTTCTTATGCAAGTTGACCAGTTAGGCTTGGGTGGGTTTGATTGATTTTTCCAAGCATTGGCTGGTTCAAAAATCAATTGACCTGAGTTGACCTATTTTGGTTGTTTCCAAATGAAACTAGCTCAGTTAAGGGGTATGGTCATGTTGACTCGGTGATTCCGAGTCAACTTGGATGATTCTTGATATTGTGTTTGTAGTGACTTCTATCATTGTTAAGTCATTTTCCAAGAATCCATATCTTGTAGATTGCTAATATATTGTTGAACATCTAATGGTTTTGTGTCATTCAAAAAATGGTTGCAGTAAGTGCCTATGGTATGTACCCCTATATCTTTTGTTGATAGGTTTTTCTTGCATGACAATGTGACAAGCATTTGGGTGTAAATTTAAGGAAGCTAATTTTGCTTACAGCATTAAGTTACTCAAAGCTTCTTGATCTAAGAAGCCATGGATGGGAGTATCTATTTTACTAAAGTTTCCCTAGACTTTGACCTGGTCCCAATTGCAATGAATGACTTACATAGTCCCACTTGTCCATGAGGGGTAAACGATCTGTGTGAATTGAACTTTAGTGGGGAGATTATCACTCCCCTTGTTTTATCAACCAACCAAATCTATGTGGACTTTTGTAATGATTTTGAAAATGTTTATGAAATTAGATGGTTATTTGATGAAAAGAAGTATCTACAAAAGCTAAGGGTTCAAGAACATGGAGAGTATTATTTAGTAGAAGCTTTAGTTGTTGGATTAATTTCTCAAATAAAGTGTGATTTTATGTCCTGTTGTTCTTCTATTGGAGCAAAGTTGCGTAAAAGTTGTTTTCCTTCTATGGTTCTTTGTACAATGTAAAAGTGGGGTGTCCTATAACCCCTACTAAGGCTCAAGTCTCCCATAGACATTTTTTGGCTGTCGTGGGCCATCTTGCCTACAGAAGAAGCCCTCTAGGGGATTTTTGCAGGTTCAAGCCCAGGATATATTTGGAACAGTAGATTTAGCTGAGTCTTAGCTTTTAGCTAACAAATTCTTTTGAGGGTTGTAAGTAGTTTACATCTCATTTTCATATTTTCATATTGTGAAGCTTGTTGCCAATTCAATCTAAAGAATTTCAATTAGTTAAGAGATTGATTTCCTTTCCTAATTTCTTTCTCTAGTTTGGTTTCATTATGAAGAAAAAAATTTACATATTTTTGGTATCTTTACTCTATGTCAATATCTGTTGTTTGTGATTGCATAACAATTATCACTCCTAACTTATCTTTTGTATGTTTTAATCTATTTATTAACGTTGTTCAATATATCATGATGCAAACATGATATCATTTAGGGATACAAGCCAAAGGCTTTTGCCAAGTTTTATTAGAGCTCATGTTCTGATCAAAACTACTTTGGGACCCGTTTCTATCATGCTCTACTATTTTTCCTACTTTTCTTCATCATATTGTTCTTTACATTTGTTGCGGATAAGTGTTATAATAGTATGAAAAATTTAATAATTTGTTGTTCTGTTCTTTCTTGTAGAAAAGGTGAATTTTGTATGCCTACATCTTCATTATACTCTATGTGTCATATTAATTGTTGTTGCTATCTCTGATTCTTGCAATCTCTTTTTGCTTTCAACATTGTAACTAAAAATAATAAAATTAAATAAAGAAATAAACATTGGATATAATTTCCCTATGTTCACTTTTTGTCGACTTGTTTAAAAATCCTCACAACCCTCATATCCGCTGATTATTACACACAGATATGTGTACAATAGTCAACTTCCTCTTTCCTTGTATGGTATAAAAGGATTGTCAAGAAAAAAACATAGAGCTATGCTATCATGAGGAGAAACTGCTCTAAACATAATACAGTAGGATCGGCTACAACCCATGATTAATAGTCATATCCTTATATTTAATAATATACATTATGTTATTTCAGTTTAACGAGTGATATATGAGCTCCTACCCTTGATTTGCATGTAATTTTATTTTTGTAGCTCCACTATTCAATATTGTTTTGCATCTAGATCCAAACGTTAAATTAGAGTTGGGTGTTAGTATTTTCTTAATTTAACTGTGCAACATAGATTCACAGACAACTTGTTTTTCTTGAATTTGTGTAAGACATTGAACAATAGTGTTCTTCTTCAATGCATTGACAATGTTGAGGTGCTAGAGATGTAGCTGTTATTCAAAAATTTTTCTTGAAATGAAAGCCTCTTTTTTTATCTCCTATGCTTTCAAATGTGCATAAATTATTTGTGCTAGTATATCTAGGTATAATTTTGCTATTACCTTCTTTGATTAGACATTGCTTTTTTATCAAAATAAATTATGTAATTTTGGAAGTAAACTGTGTTATTCTAGGTACATAAGGAACATCCTTATGTACCTTATGTAATTTTGATTAGACATTGCTTTTTTATCAAAATAAATTATTTAATTTTGGAAGTAAACTGTGTTATTCTAGGTACATAAGGAACATCCTTATCTTTTTGTAGATATCATCTCCAAGTACAATATTACCAACGTTACAAATTTGAATTTTGCATAACTAATTGTTTCTGTCTGCTGTATGTTTGGTGGTTCCTAAATTTTTATATCAAACACTTTGGGATGCATCTAAGTGAGAACTCAAAAACAGAAAATCAGTCTCCTTTTCTTCATTGAACTCATTCATGTTATTTCCTCTACCTCTTATTTTGTTTGCATTTAATTTGATTCTTTTGCAATTCTCTTTGTTTCTAATGTCAAGGAATTCCAATGTGACCACTTTTTTTGCAATAATTGCAATGTTTGCATGTATTGTTATGTTAGTTGGAACTGTCATAAGATGTACCTTGTACAGGGAGATTATTACTCCTCTATTCATTGTCCCCACCTCTTCTTCCTCAACCTCTACTATGACCTCTTTATTTTTGTCAAAAACTTTCTTTGTAAGCTAGTTTTCTCTAAAATTCAATCAGCATTCCACCAACTGAAGCATCCCTACAACTTCTTAATACAAAGAAATGCTTGTCTTGGAAAATACAGAGTGTGGGTCAAAATTTGCAAATCATTTATACAAGTGAGGGTATGTGTTTGTTGCTATTTCAACATTTGTGATGACTTAATGTAGTTCCATTATCAGGAAGTCAGTAATAAATTGATTTAAAAGTGAGGTATATGCCACAAATAGGAGTTTGACTCTGCAACTCTAATTTAGTGGCAAGGAAATATTCAACTGTAAATGCCTAATATCCTACAGTATAAATTTCTAGAGAAATGGCTAGCCTAAATCTGTCCATTGTCCACATATCCAAAAAAACCATGTATGCCTGGACTTTGGTTGTGTGTGAGGGAGGGGAGATCCTATAAATAATCTATCATCAAAAGAAAAAGTTAAAGCACAACATTCTATGTAGATTTTTTTTTTTTAATTTTATTACATATCTTAGAAAGTTTGAAAGGATAGAACTGAAGCATCCCTCTCCTTCCACACTTCATTAAATATGCCCTTTTTCAATGCAGATGTGGCCTGCCGAATCACAATCCACAAACAGAATATGAAAAATAAGTTTAATGAATTAAAGTAGCTTTGTTATACCTCAAGAAAATGGACTCTGATAAATTGGATTCATTATCTACAAAAGATGATATAGCAAGATCTAATCACATTTTTAACTGAAACAAAGGTAAATTGGATTCATTCTCTGCAATAGACAATATATTGAGATCTAATGACATTTTCAACTCAAACAAAGGTAAGTTGAGTAAGATCAAGCTCCAAAATGATGGCATCCAAATTTTGAGTGGCAGTTACTGTATACATCTAGATAGAGGATATAACTTAAAGATATTTGCTATATGTGAAGATAAAAAAATGAAAGGAATGTGAAATTTTGACCATCAACTATAAGTTCCTTTCAAGGACTAGATCAAACCATAACATTGTTATCAAGATAATCAACTCACCCATGCTAGTACACTTCTAGTAGTTTCATGATAAAACTCAAACTCAATAAACTTAAAACAACATAAATTAACCAATGATATGTTTGAGGTTGGTTACCTAAGGATTATATCATACTAAATTTAGGGTAGCTTTAGTGGAACCATTGTTGACCTGTTGAGGCTTTTGAATGTTTTGAGGGTGGTATCTACTAATTTTAGTCATCCCAACTCAGTGGCCTATAAAAATGACTAAATCTCTATAACTTTTAAGATATATTGAACCACAGAACTAGGAAAGAAAAAATACAAAATAAATAAATCTAAATGATAATGCTAGTGTAGACAAGAGTGGGAGTTTTTACTGGGTAGCCAAACATAGTGATGTTTTTGTTTGATTATTTGAAAATTTTCCAGCTAGTCATAAGGATAATTATAAGATTATGTTTTTTCAACAAAATTTAAGTGAGGTAAGAGATAATCATGAGAATTTTTTTGAATGATCTTATTTTTAAGGCTTTTAAGTAAAATAATTATTATATGGTTTTAAGCTAACTGATATTTTCATTTTCCAAATGTCTATACATGAAAGAAAGGAATATTGTTTACAATGTGGATCAAATTTTGATATTTAGTTAGTATCTGTTTTCTTGATAAAGTTCCATAACCTTTTGGGAACACAATTCTTCAACTTCTGTCACAAACATCAGCCCTAGTAAATCTGAGTCTAGAATATTTGAATCCATTTCCAATATTTCCTTGCAAATTGAATACAATTATGGATCTACATGTTGTGTATCTTCCTAGGAGATATAGAGGCCAACCGATTGCTTGAAGAAATGTTTGAGCTAGGACCATGTCAATTTGCACCCTATGTATCAAAACAACTAACACTAGTAGAAAATGATGAAATTAGTGACTAGGTGACTAAAAACGTTAGTCATCGCAATTATTTCAAGTGAATTACTACTAAATTTGAGCAATTTTAAGTGACCGAACTAAAAATGACTAACTTAAACGACTAATTTAGTCTAGGGATAAAATATATGACTAGATAATAAGTGACCAAACTAAAAGCGATTAACTTAAATTACTAATTTAGTCAAGGACTAAAATATATGACTATATAATAAGTGATAAAATTAATAATGATTAACGTAAATGACGACTATAGCCCAAGAATAAAAATATGACCAAATAACAAGTACAACAAGTATATGAATTACTCATTTATATTAGTAATTTTTTATTATGTCACTCTGAAAATGGAAAATTGCAATTTTGATACTGAAGTGTTACATTTCACTACAGGAGTCTCTGAATCCATCTGCAGCATTAAATTTAGAGACAAATGGGTGTTTGAATCCATATACAGTGTTAAAATTATGAATACCCTTTTGTCTCTAAATTTTAACACTGCAGATGGATTTGGAGATTCCATTCTTTGAATCAATCTGTATGTTAAATTTAGAGGCAAAGGGGTCTCTGAGTCCATTTGTAGTACTAAAATTTAGAGACCCCTTTAAGAGGGTCTCTAAATCTATCTGCAATGTTAAAATTATTTAGGTAGATGGATTCAACAACCCCCATAAAGGATCCATGAATCCAGCTATAATGCTAAAATTATAACAATTTTATACAATATAGAGTATAAGTTTACAATGTATAATAGTTTTGTACTCTCTTTGGAAGGAGGGACAAGAAGGAAGACATAATTCTTAAATACTTGTTCAGGAAGATTGATCATGGGAAAATTCAAATATGACCCAAGCACCTTATGATTCTTCTCTTACCATGGTTAAGACCCCAAGTGCCATACATGGTGCAAAAAAACTCCTAATGATATTGAGGCCAAACTTAGAGGCCCCAAGACCCAACTATGGCACACAAAACCTTCAAATAACACCCATAATGTCAAACTTAAAGGCTAGATATATCTTAGATAAGATATGTGTGGTGGTTTGAGGCCTTATTCATTTTCATTGAACTACTAGAGAAATTTTGTTTAGGGACTAAGGATCTTATTTTCCTTCCCTATCCATCGTAAAGGCCATAAACCCCATTCTTATTATGCAAAACATACTAATTATGCTCATATTCCCATTATAATATTTTTTTAATGGACATTAAACATGAGAAATATTTGTTTTAGGCCTAAGGCCCTTTTTCGTTCTTTGGTCGAGATATAAGCCTTAACTCCCATATATTATGTGGAAAACCTCATAATGGAGCCTTTATCCTAGATGGAATAGGCCTAAATTCCCTCAAAGATGATTTATATTGTTCTTTATGGTCTTTTTCATGCAGTGTAAGCTAAATAAGTTTCATTTTGGGCTTGAGGCCATTGTTTTCATTCCTTTGCCATGGTACAAGCCTAAGACCAATAATTCTTACTATGTAAAACATACCAATGACACTAAAGATCCCCCATAGAGGCCTAAGATCCCCTATAGAGGTCGTGTGTGGTTATTTGAGAACTACTTCACAAAGCTTAATCATCAAAGATTCAAATAAGGTTTAAGACCCTTATGTTCTTATTTTGACCAAGTCTACACTTGTAAGCATCATATGTGGTTTAAAAACCCCCTAATTTCATTAAGGTCCAATGATGAGGCTCCAAGACCCAATCATGATGTGCAAAACCTTTTAATGGAAGACACATCCCTCATATAGGCCAAAGAATATCCTTAGAGAATATAATTAATGTGATGGTTTGAAGCCTTTTTAATGGCCACTAATTATTTAGGACTTAAGTCCCTTTTATAAAATTTCCTTCCTTGGCCATAGTAAAGGTCATGAGACCCATTCTTATTATGTAAAACATACTAAATGGTCATATTCCCAGCTAGAGTTCTTGTTCACGAAAGTGAGCATGAGAAAGATTAATTTAAGGACTAAGGGCCTTACTTTCCTCTCCTAATCATAACAAGACACTAACTCCCATATGTGGTGATAAATACCTCTCATGGTGCTCATATACTGACTTAAGACCAAAGATTCATTAAATAAGATCTATGTGGTCTTTAATTCTAGCTCACAACCCTTGAGACCAAAAATCTTATTGTAAGGCCTAATGCCCTTGATTACCTCCCCTACCCATGATACATTCCTTTACTCCTATACATGGTGTGGAAAAAATCCTAGTAGAATTGATATCCCATATTATCCATAAAATTATTTAGAGATTATCTATGTGGTTGTTCAATGTCAAATTCATGGCCCTTGAGCACGAGAAGCTTCATTTTAGAAGTAGAGACCCTTTTGTCCTTACCCCATACTAATTTTTATTATGCAAAGAATAGTAATGATGCCCATATTCATAGTCTAAGGCCCTTTTCACGTTTCACGTCCATTGGTAAAGGCCTTGAGAATTATTCCCAATGTGCAAAATGTGGTAATATTGTAAACATAAGGGCCCTAATAGTAATTTCTCCATTGCTCATAACATTTCATAATGTTAAATGTGGGCAATTGGCCTCATTGTAATAGGAGGAAGCTTAGTTCAAAAAAAGAAAAATTTGTCAAAGTTTTAGGAGAGGGTATGTTATCATACATTTCTATGTCTATGTTGAAACAAGAAAAAACCTTGACATGATTTTAATATTGAATCTTTTAATTTATCTCAATACATGAAAAATGGTGGCAACATAAAAAATATTATACTCTTTGACACACATAAATATATGATTGCATAGAACCACAAATTACATTGGTTAAAACTTAAATTTTACATATTAAGTAGTTTATATACAACTAATATTGTGTTTATTTTTATAAAAAAATTAAATCAATACTATGTATAATTTTATTTTATATATTATTTTATATATTTAATTTTTGCTATAGAATTGGATGTTCAACCCAAAAAATCTTCTAGCTCACTTTTAGTTGTTCCCTCTTATCATAATTAACATATAAAATCACATATAAAACCCACATATAATTAACATGTGGAAACCCACATATAAAAACCAAATGTGATTGCAAAAGCTTTTGCAACAGATTGAGTGGCAATTGATTTTAAAATCTTTTGCAATAGAAAGAGCGACAATTGATTTTAAAGCATGATCAGATCTCAAATAATGGAATTGTGGGCAACATTGGTGCCACCCAGATCTAGGACTCGTCCAACCTGCTTGACGTCTTACTTGAAACCATATCATGATAGAACATGTGCCATCAAAATGTGATTCTTTTTAAGGGCATATAATGCAGTGACTGAGAGGATGCATGGACTCTTTCAGAAAACCCCGGGACCTCCACAATTTTTACACCTTATCGAATTCTTTCCTGCCACCAACATATAACATTCTTGAGATACATTACACTAGTGATACCGATCCGTATTTATGCAAAGACATGTGATATGAACCCCTGAAATCCATACCCACATTATTTTATGCCACTTTTGGGTCCCTCCACAATTCATCACTTAGACTAGGAAAAGCATTCCCTATACAAAATTTCCTTATAGCCTGTTGGACTCTGAGGCCTCTAGGTAGAAGACATTTTTCCCACCACAATGGTAACTTTGTTAATAAAATCTGTGAAGATATCAGGCAGGGCAGATGGGGTCTCTTATAGGAGGATTCAGTGCTTTCCACATTACACCCATTGATGATCACACAAGTTTTGTTGAGGACACAATTAGAACTAGCAATGGCCTTCAAATTCTTCAACTGGGAAGAACGGAAAAATAGAGTAATGCACAGTTTACAGAGCTAGTGCATCATGGTCAATATTCTAAGCTTTGAAAGAATGTTTCAAATGTAATAAGACCTGCAATGAGGTATTTTATGGGCTTCTAAAGACATCAAACTGGTGCAATTTGAATTCTATGGTGTTTGATATACTCATCAAGGCTTATGTCCAGCGTGGGAGGGCGCAGGATGTTGCTCAGATATTCAACCTAATGGAAGTTATTGATTTTGTTCCTCACATCGCTACCTGCAATAGCATTCTGAATGGTTTATTGAAGTCCAATTGTGTCAATCTGTGCTGGGAAATCTATATTGAAATAGGTAAGATACAAATACCTCCCAATTCTTTTACTTTCAATATAATAATTCATGCTTTATGTAGAGAAGGTAACTTGGAAGAGGGCTTTTAGTTTCATATTGTAACATATAATACTCTCATTGATGGGTATTATAAGCCCTCTCCACTATATAGAAGCTACAAGAGAACCCTCTAGAATATGGTATTCCATGTATTCGATAGAATTGTAGTCGCACAAGGGTGGCGAGCCTCATCACTCCCCTCTTTAATTGTATGTAGAGTCGATGGGGTGATGGGTAACCTCCTCGAAACCCATTTTTCACTTGTGTATCCACCACATAAGGGAATAATTAAATTGTATTTTTAATAATATTATCTGATTTCATTGATAAGAAAACCAATCATATATATATATATATATATCTATTATATATATAATATATATTTATATATATATATATATATATATATATATATGGTAAAAAAAATGATAATATGTAGTTCACTCGTGAGCTCACACAGTAATATTCTTATGCAATAAAAACATGTTCATATTTTAAAACTTATATTTGTGTCATTTTTATGACGAAAAGCATTTTCTCTATGGAATTGGCTGGGCAAACACTGTTTAGCCCAGCCAATCTCCTCGCCCCCTTTTCGTCGTTCCCTCTTATCATATATCAATGCATTGAAACCATTTGTTAGTCACTTCGTACATGGTTCTTTGAGTCTTGTTTACTCCACATATAAAACCCAAATGTAATTCCAAAAGCTTTTGCAACAGAAAGAGAGACAATTGATTTTCAAGCATCATCAGATCTCTAACAATGGAAGTGTGGGCAGCACTGGTGCCACTTGGATCTAGGATTCATTCAAGTTTCTTGATGTCTGTGTCAGAGTTTTTCTCAGCGTGTCTCACATAAAACTTCAGACACTTGATAAGGAAGACTGCATCGAGAACCATGAGCCACGCCAAGGTTTCTTCCTTGTAGTCGAGGAACTTGTGGTAGCTTCTCCGGATTCACCATTCGTGCTTCCTAAACTCCTCCATAACTGCTAACTCAAACTTGAGTCCGTTGATTCTTTTTTGAATTTGCGAGAAGGTTTAAGTTTTTAGCGCTCCATGTCATAGAGCTCAGATCTCCAATGATCATAGGGGTCGATGGAAATGGACTGAGGAGTGTATGCTCAAGGTTTCACTGCCAATAACTCTTCAGGCACATTAAAAATGAACATACATAATTCCTTCACTTCTTCTTATTCTTCTTGATCAAAAATTCCCTTGATTTGAATAACCTAACCATTCTCACTGATCTTCAATTGAACATTAGTTGTGGACTACATGTTTCTGAGTCCAAAGAAAATAGTCTCACAAGAAACAAAGGAGAAGAGGTGGGAAATATGTGAGACAGTTGAGCGACTACAAAACTTTATATGGAGCTTCTCTGGTTAATGAATACATAGATCCGACCAGAGGAATTGGATACTAAAAACTTTCGTTATTTCCTTCCTTTGAAACAGCACCCCACATGGGTCCTTATACAATGCCTTTGTCGACAATATCTTTCACATGTTTAACAAGATTTTTAATTTACGCTGAAGGGTGTTTTCTCTATAGATTTGGTTGGGCAAACATTATTTAGCCCAATCAATCTCCTCGCTCCATTTTCATCATTCCCTCCCATCAAAATTCAACACGTGGAAACCATTTTTTCCTTGTTGTCCATCCATTCATCCAGAACAGGGTACTTCGAGTCTTGTTTACTCCACATATAAAACATATAGAATTGTTGGCTCACAGGTTCTAGTGATATAAATTCCAACACCATTCTTCAAATTCCTTTGCGCCTTCAGCTTGTTCCAAAAATTCCATGAAGATTACTGTGGGAGGGCTGCGGAAGGATAGATGCTTCCCAACACTCATCTAGACAATGCAGCTGTTGAATGTATCATTGCTTTTTCCCTATTTCTAAACCATGAAAGAGTATATATATTATATTTATATAATATATATATATATATATATATATATATTATTATATATATATCTGTGTGTGTGTGTGTGTTGGTGTGTATGTATATATATATACATATATGTTATATATTATATTATATATATACACATATGTATATGTATATATATATACATATAAACATATATATAAACACACACACACACACATATATATATAACTGATATACAATGCAAGAAGGCAGATCCATATATTGTCCTCGTCTGAAGTCTTTCCTCTAAAAGATCATCTTGCTATGGCGAGGTGTCTTTAGATTGTTGTAGATAACTAGGACAAAGAATAGCCTTCCTTTTGACAACGTATTAAGGTCTCTTATTAGACCTTCTTTTGGCATTAGATAGGTTGTATATATGTCTCCTCTTTCTTTTAATAAATATTCTCACAAGCCTGTGGCTAGGGCACATTAACATCAATTTAGGGTCTCATAGATTAGCATCATAGGGTCTCTTAGACTTACATTTAGGACTTCACCATAACTACATTTAGGGCAGCTTCATCATGAACAATGTTTAGGGTAGCTTCATTGTCGACAGCGTTTGGGGCAGCTTCATTATGGACATCGTTTAGGGTAGCTTCATTATGGACAACTTTTAGGGTAGATTCATTGTGGATAGTGCTTAGGGAAGCTTCATTTTGAACAGTGTTTTAGCGCACCATCTCCATGACTGTGTTTTAGGGCATCATCTCCATGAGCGTTTTAGGGCAGCATTGTCTTCTTAGGATCTCTCCTCCCACCAAAACCGAAGACAAGTGGAGAGGAAGAGATCACAAGAAGTGTGTGTAAAAATGACCTTCAAGGCACCTCTATTTATACTAAAACGTTGAGCACAAGTGGGGGAAATTTGGTTGTTGGACGACCTTAACAAATTGTCCCATAACACAAATAAATTCATATCTCCATAAATACTTGTCGGAATCAGATGATCTTTAGATCAATCCTACACCTCTCGACAAGAGGAATCCAAGAAAAATACCAGTTTTCATAAATAAGATGATCCACATGGAGTTTGGCCCTAGTTTCCAATTTTAACATAGAGTCACTCATGGTCGTGCAATTGAGTCATCAGAGGGCAGTGATTGTATAACACATATATATTTTTGAAGTTCCTTGGAGTATGTAAAAGCTCTAGGTCATAGGTATTCTAGCACTATAAACAAAGGTGAAAGCTCTGTTGTAGGGCAAAACTTTGAACAAGGAGGTGGATAAATGCAGTAAGGCTTCTCTTTTTTCGTCCGATTCAAGGAAGGAGAGCTCTCAATCATTGCTTTAGGTCATATTGGACTCAAAGTATCGGGCAGGGAAGATGAATCTACTATGTGGATAGATAAATTGTACAACACTTTAGACCAAGAGGGTTGCGACGATGGATTGACAATCCACGACACCTTTTGGTTATCGTATTTCTCAGCTCAAGTCTGGTTCTTACTATTTATTTCTCAAACTTGGAAACCATACCATATTCTCATCACAAACATTTCATTTTGATATCCAATGAGATGGAAAAAAATATTGGTGAAAACCAATTTGTGTAGGTGAGCCACTCTTCTCCTAATACTATTGGTGCTCTATTATGGTAAAATGGTTGAAACTTGAAAGTATATATTTTTATGTTATAAGTCTAGGTCCCCTTTGTTTTGTGTTGGAGTTGATGTGTTTCTCCCACTGGCACTATATCGATCTTCTAATTTCCTCTTTCCAAACTCCTCCAGGGTTGAGTTGACTCAAGTCTAACACTAATCTTTGGGGAAATAATCAAATCAGGCCCATTAAAATATAACTTGGTTTGGAGCGTTGTCGCAATAGTCAAATTATCTATAAAACTTTATTCTATCTCTAAAAGAACAAAAAAATTCATTATCGTTGTTTATTTATCCAATTTCATAACTTGGTCTCATAACATATAGATGGAAAACCACACGTCGATGCTATAAAACAATAAGACTCAAGTAGAGATCACATCCATTGAGATGACCCCTTTTGATTGCAAGGACTAGAGTGGCTCATGAGGTTTGGAGGTTAGAAAGTTTTTCCCCTTCAATGTGGCATTGTGCACCCCATAAGGTAACACTAATGATGTACCTTGACATGTAGGACAAGGAGATAGTTTCCTTCCACATTCCTAGCTCCTTCTTTTGGCGTTCCATTGCACCTCTTGGTGCAATTTATAGTTTTATAAACATTTTTAATTGAGGTGGGCTTCACCTCATCCTATCCTAAGTGTTATTTTTGTTGGCCTCCAATAAATTACACAATGACTTCCAAGAAAGTTTCGTAGAATATTGAGTGAGTTTCAACCATTCAAATCGAGTTTTCACCTCGTTTCAAGAAAGTATTTGGCATGAATCATAAGTCTTGGGTGATATCAGTAATCCATCGTGAATGATTGATTTGATAAATTTGCAGGTTCCACTCTTCTATAGCATAGGGACCTACATTGTGCATAGGAAACCCTCCAAGGAAGGAAAGAAGGAACCCCAAACCCATACCCTCTAGTCGCTCCAAACAAAGGATCACCTTCTAGAGAAAGAAAATAGTGTGAGATCATATTTTTTTATATTTTGGCATGGGGATACTTCGACATTGCATCCATGAGATTAGTCTGCGTTATTGATGAGCCTGTCCATGAACAACTAGAAACGCTTGTTAGCCTGACAACCCTAAATCTTTCTGATAACAAGTTGAGTGGGTGGTTGCCACTGAAATTGGGTACACATTCTAATACTTGGTTGATCGATGTTTCAGGAAATTATTTTGAGGGCCCTCTATCTAGAAATCTACGTAAGGAGGCTTTTTTTTGATTTGGTTATATTTGCAAACAATTTTAGTGGGAATTTGCAGCCCTTCAACTCTTGTATTAATTTGCAGTATCTAAACATTGACAACAATCGGTTTAACATAATGATTTCTATAGAAATTAGACATCCGAGGAATCTCGTAAAGTTCAGTGCAAGCAATAACCAACAGTTTGGGCCTCTTCCTGGCAAGCTTGCATACATTCCATGCCTCTCGGACCTCAATCTCACAAACAACCATTAACAAGTGACATTTATGCATTGTTAGGTTCCTTGGCAAATTTAAGCTCTATCAAATAATCAACTTGATGGGGACATTCCTCCTGAATTGGGATATCTAAAAAATTTAACCTTTTATAGTGCATCTAACAACCAGTTGTCTGGATCAATTTTAGTGAGTTTTAAGAATTTGCATTATAGATATATTTTTCTTGCCAATCCCTACCTACGCGTGGATTTGGCTTTGGGGCTTAGGGTTATACCAAAATATCAGGAAGAAGGTCCCTAGTGAAAGCACTCTCCTGGGAGATGGACTAGGTCCTCCAACCCTCAACAGTGTGCATACTCCCCTAGGCAATGATTTATTGGACAGTTAACACTTTCCATCGACCCTTCATCAGGCCAACAAATTTTGTAGGGTTTTCTTCAATGTTCTTCATTCAACCTCGGATGTTAGGAGAGAAAGGATCACCTTTCAGAGAAATAAAAGACTATAAGATTATAATTTTTTATAGTTCAACATGGGGATACTTCGACATTGCATCCATGAGACTAGCCCGTGTGATTGATGAGCCTATCCGTGAACAACTAGAAATGCTTGTTAGATTGACAACCCTAAATCTTTCTGATAACAAGTTGAGTGGGTAGTTGCCACATAAATTGGGTACACATTCTAATATTTGTCTAATCGATGTTTCAGGAAATGATTTTGAGGGCCCTCTACCTTGAGATCTATGTAGGGAGGAACTTTTTTTGAGTTGGCTAAATTTGCGAATAATTTTAGTGGGAATTTACAACCCTTGGACACTTGTATTAATCTACAATATCTAAAGATTGACAACAATCAGCTCAACAAAATGATTTTTGAATAGATTGGACAATTGAGGAATCTCTTAAAATTTAGTGCAAGCAATAACCAACTATTTGGGCCTCTTCCTGATGGCTTGCATACATTCCATGCCTCTCGGACCTCAATCTCATAAAAAACTGATTAACAGGTGAGATTTATTCATTGTTAGGTTCCTTGGAAAATTTAAGCCTTCTATATCTGCCAAACAATCAACTTGAGGGGAACATCCCTCCTAAATTGGGATATCTAAAACATTTAACCTTTTATAGCATATTTGGAAACCAATTGTCTGGCTCAATTTTAGCCAGTTTCAAGAATTTGCATTATAGATTTTGTTTTCTTGCCAATCCTTACCTATACACGGATCTCACTTTGGGGCTTAGGATTAGATCAAAATGTCAGGAAGAAGCTCCCTTGTGAAAGCCCTCTCTTTGGAGACGGACTAGGTCCTCTAGACCTCAACAACATGTGTACTCCCCCAGGCAATGATTTGTTGGATAGTTGGCATATTCCACTGACCCTTCATCGGGCCAACAAACTTTGTGAAGTTTTCTTCAGCAATAGGCATTGTGGAGTTTTCTTCAGTGTTCCTCATTCAGCCTCAGATGTTAGGAGATATGGGTCTGATCCTCAGACCCATTAGCTCATGATCCTCTCTGCCAGGGCATTCCATACATTATATCTTTTATGTTCCTACATTGTGTCTTTTATATTCATACATTATATTTTGTATAGGAGACCGTTTGGTTCTCCCACATTCTATGGACATCATTGTACTCAATAGCCCCTTGGAAATAATTGTACTCAATAGTCCCTTTTACCTACTTTGTGGTCAGTAGATGGATATAAATCTAATTATCTTATCTTATCTTATCTTCTCTCCCTTACAACCAGGTATTCGATGTTTCTCAAACGAAGAAGCCTAGAAGGCAGAGACCCAAAGAACAAACTACTGCCCACATCCAACAACTGCAGGTTTTCATAGTCCCCCAATTCATCAGGAAGAATCCCATAAGAAAAATTGTTTTAAAATTCATGTGAGCCATATAAGTTGGAATGTATATTTGATTGGGAAAGTTTCTGATGATACTATTGAATGAGAGTTTGAACCCCACAAGCCTCCCACATTGTGACGATTCAAAGCATTCAAATCATTGACGACTCATAGACTCTCTTGTGGCATTTGTAATGAAGACATTTAAAGGCTTTGTTTGAAGTTTGAACTTCCTGGAGGGGTATTTGAGTCTATAAATCATTATGTATGTCTTTTAGTTCTGAGGTCAATAGTCTTATCACTTTGCTTAATGTGGCTACTTACATCAAGCATAAAACTCCTTGAATTATTCAACTATTAAGCAAACAGGTTTTGTCAAGGGTCATTTCATCCACGGTGATCTTGTTATCTCCCAAGAGAGTATTATGTCAACCAACTAGGCACTTGGATATTAGTAAATATCTTACCTATTGTAAATGCTAGCCAACAAATCCCATCGTACACCGACATCGATCATAGCATTTACAAAGAACCTTAAGCATAGAATTATCGGCCATAAAATAAGAAATAATAGGCTCGCTTCATATATATGCATACCCGAAGCATGGAATGGTTGGCCTACCAATAGATAGCATGGAATAGTTGTCCTACCAATAGATAGCTTGAAGACTAATTCCAAGAGAAATTAGGTAAACAAGAATAGGTAAAAGGTCCTTTTTTGGGAGCGCATAAAACAAATTTTAGTCGGGTTCCATTCTTGATATGATATAGTGGTTGAAGTAGTCAGAACACGTTCTTCAAATGCCTCTACTACTTTGTGTTAATGGACAACTATCAGTAATGGCTTTGCTTCACCATTCCATTGGATAGGCTTGCCTTCGGCCTCTTATTTATATGTTGTTGTAGTCAATTCTCTAGGATATCTTTCTATAGTTGTTGAACTCAATTTTTTTTTAGGAACTCAATTCTCAATTAAGAGCAGTTACCATTTTGTTGATGGCTCAGTTCTCACTCCCAACCTATCAAGATTCACGAATCTCTCAAAGAAAAACGCTATAATAATACATCATAGGTCTCTCCAAGACAAAAATAACCAACGTAGAGCGACAATGATGAAGGGGATGCCACATGTTTCTTTTTCAAGCAAAACATATCCTTCGATGAAACATCTTTAACCAAGCAAGTAAACACCTCATGTTGCTTATTCTCTTCTCCTTTGGCATGCTCTTCGATGATGGCCTCATAACACGTAAAGTTGTTCCCTATGTGCAATTATTTTTCCATCATGTGCATTCTATAATCACAATCTTCCTAAATAACCAAAATGATCAAGCAATAAAGGTTCAGCATTTCTCAAAACATTGATCAAAATGTGGTGAGGGTTTTAAGGTGATGGATTTGTAGCCACCATAGCTCCCAGCAAGATTTTTCCAAATTTCAATTATGACCCTAATTTTAAAATTCTGCAACAATTTTGCATTTATTGGCACTCATTTGGTAACAATTTTGAAACTTGTCAAAAGATGTATGCTTAATAGCTAGGATTCCCCTCCAATAAAGTTATCGCACTCCTCCATAAGTAAATCTCATAGATAAGTGGGCAAGCAATGGTCAAATAGTTGTTATGAAAACTCCTCAAAGGGTGACATCAACATGTGTGTCAATAATATGTGGGGCATTCCTCAAATCATGCCAACCAGTCCCATATGTAGTGGATCTATGTAGATAGAACTATAAAGCGGGTGTTAGCCTCCTACTCATAGCAGGTATTCATCTTTCATGATTGACATGTTTACATGCTAAATATGTCATGCTCTGCAGGCTGCAATGTTCCATATTTGATACTTAGGCTGAAGAAAGTGTCCATAAGGGTCTGCCAACCTAAATGCCTCTACTGTATTCCAAATTTTGAGGATTTATTCCATTTTTGAAGAACTTTTAGTTAAAGGGAGACAAAAACAGCTTAATCTTGGTCTCCCTAGGTTTCAATTTTCTGTTGTAGAATATAGAGAATCATTATCTGTCCAAACAGCTTAATCTGGGCAGATTCTTAGATAGGTAGAGAAGCAAGGGTGCTCAACAGCTTAATCTGAGCCCCTAGATGGAATAAGTGTAGATATAGATAGGAGGACAGCAAATAAAGAAAAAAAGTTGAAAAATTGGGTTTGCTAGTTTAAATGCACCCAAACCAAAAGAAGAAAAAATGCTAGGTGAAGTAGGCTGGGTAAGTAGTTCTGTGGTTGCAGAAATCAAGCTATGTGATCCATTTCATATTTTCAAGTGTCATATCTATCCAGATCACAGTTTGATGGCACTTTCTCATATCAGGCAAGGCATCTCTAACTCCCCTTTCTTCTTATTTCCTAAATCATTGACTAACATCCCCTTGAGGACTTTGGGATCTACCCAACCAGTCCAGTTTTCACTCCATCCTGCTTAAAAGCCAAGTTGACACCTGAGCTGGCTTAGTGAAAAGAAGCCACATTTCTTGTGTAAAAATAATCTTTGCACAAAACCATCATTCCCCTTACATTTCCACTCCACCAAGTCATATTAACTCCTAATTCTACTATATAGCTCCCTAACTACTTTCCCATCCCTATTCTACCAAAAAACTATATAAAGAACCCAAAAAATATTAAATTTCCCACCCTGTGGCTATTATAGCCTAATAATAAAAGTCCGGGAAATACTAGGTCCATTTGGGGCCTTAGTATTAGCCCTTCCGTGTTCATTTCCCTTAGGATTTGTTTAAACCTCTGGTTAAACAAATAACCATGCTAAACCCCTCCCCTGCACACCAGAACATAACCCGAGTGCGCATTTAACCCATAAAACCTAAAGCCTAAAACCCACCATCGCCGCGAAAAATCAAATGTTTATCGCATGCGCTTTTATTTTAAAACCCACTCATCTTCCCCTCCCGTCCACTGTCGGATCGTTTCTCCCATATCCGACGGCCCTCATACATATCAGGCGCCCTTACACGATGGCACGATAGTGCCCGATGGTTGACAGTTTCACCATCGTACACCCTGACACTTGGCGGCTTTTCATTGCGTCGGGCCGCCCGTGACAGTTACCATCCCCATACCAAAAGCGGTCTGATGCAAACCGCTTACCGCCCTCCCCTGCTGCCACTTCGCCGCATGACGATGCTGCCACCTCACCGGCCACTGTACTGCACCCTGCTGCGTCACCCTGCCAGGTCACCCTACCACGTCACCCCGCCATGTCACCCTGCTGACGTCATCATCCGTACTAGGTCCCGCTAATGACATCATGCTGACATCACCCACCATACTGCTGACGTCACCCGTCGTACCGCTAACCTCATCTGCCAAAAGGAAAGTGCGCAAGCGCGAAATCGAGGCTTCGAAGGCCCGGAATCAAATTCTAAGGCATTTTTCGACGCGTGATTAGCGCTTAGCGCTAATCGCGCATCGCTACGGGAAATAGGCCAAAATGGGGAATCATTTTTCTCAGCGACTGTCTTTGCTGCGAAAGGGTAGAAAAGGGGCGATTTAACAGTTTTTATCACATCAGAGAGAGGAAGAAGCCCCCATTCAATCAGAGAGTATCAGTGAAGTGACAAAGAGTATCAGATCGACCATATCAGAGCCGGGAAAGCATTAAAGACCTTCCAAACCAAGTCAATGCATACCAGGACAGAGTCACAGGCCATTAAAATCGAATCATAATAGATTTAATGGGAATCACAGTCACCTAAGAGTAGCAGAACCGACTAAGAGGTGCAGGTGAGAAGTAAAAGGCGCAGCAATTGCAGATTGGACAAGCTTAGCTGCCAGAGGATGACAGATAGCCACATTTTGAAACAACTTCCCCCAGCGCAGCATTAGATAGTTATTTTTATTACTTGTAAGACAAGTTAGGTTAACTGCATTTATTTCCTGAAAAAAAGATCTTCTAGCAGATCTTTGTTGTAGATATTTTGCCTATATATACAACCATGAACAATGTAATAGGGGTTGGTGGGTTGTTTGGTTGATCTCTCATTCTGAGAGCCGCACTGCAAATATTTAAGAACTTCTGTAATCAAAGATTGCTGGAAAACTTGCATCTGAACTGGCTGGTTGTGCTTTCAATGGCTGAAGAAATTGGTATGGAATTCTCATGCTTGCTCATGGTTCAATAAGTTTTCCCTCCCTTTGTTTGTCAGTTTATACATAGTTGTATCAAATATATATCATAATCTAAGTTGCAGGAAAAAAGAATAGACCATAATTGGTTTTCATGCCCTCTGTGCTCAATTCTTGCAACTTTCCATGTTTTCCTCTGAAACAGTGATGAATATGCATTCTTAATTGCGCATGTTTAAGATGTACCTTTCACATATGAATGATGTCCAAGAATTCTTCATTGCTCCCAGATATCCCTCATCCACTTTCCCTCTTTGGCCGGATGAGAGATTCTTAATTGCCTCTTGTTCCCTATCTTCCATTTCACTCTTGTTCCAGCATAAAATCATTGTGCCATGGGTGGCTATCCTGCTCCATATTCCCCTCTTCTACCAGAGAAAAAACACACCTCAGTTCACAGACATGACTCCATGCCCAATGGTTTGAACTTCTTACTCTTTGCATGTCAACTCAGTTTGAATAAGATCAACCACCCCATCAATCAAAATCAAATAAAACCCATGTGCCTCATATCTAGCCTAAAATCACCCCTTAAACAAATTTAAAAATCCTGAAGAGAGAACCCTCTCTGACTGTTGGTAGGCTAGGACCTGTAGTCCAAAGACTGGTTTGTGGTTACCTCGGTCATATTCCCTTGGGAGTCAAAGGGAACAACCTGAGTGATAACAGTGGGAAATGATTGTAGTCTATACCATGGAATGCCATAATATGTTTATAATTCTTAAATATAAGGGATGCATCCACTAATGGAGCAATGAGTGGATCTATGCTTCTTGTCAACCCACCCTAAATGGATCCAGCTACCATCAAATGAAAATGAAAGTGGATTGGCTTAGACATTATTGTTTCCCTATCCATGAGGTACAAGGAAACTATTGGGGACATCTATTTTCATTTTGGGATGTTACCCACATCCCAAAACATTGGTGATGTAAATGTCCCTCAGGATGGGCAGATGTCCCTCAACTATCTTAGGAATGTCTGATTTCCACCTGTCAAAACTAGTTTGCCTTAAGTGCGCTTGATGGAAAGTGAAAACAAATCTAGAATTCCCTTGGGTGCGCTAGCATCGGATACAAAGGAAGGCAACCAAGAAGTGGTGTTACTATTAGAGCTATCAGTAAATAAAATATATTGGCAACAAAATATAGAGCTCAAGACTGTATTCTTCTACTAGTCACCATGCTTAATAATGATACCCATTATCTAGAGTCTCCTTGCTTAATAGTAAAGACCCCATGATGCAGAGGATTGTTGAGAATCTCACAATACTTTATTAGATGATTGTTACACAGCAATTTGTCATCGTCCCTGTTACCCCTTCTCCCGCACCTTGGAGGACTCATTCTGGGACCTGTGAGAAGTGACATGACCTAGAAACACTTGCATTGTATTCCCCTAAGTATGAACTTCATATGCCCTAAAGACATCTTCTGCAAAATACCCATAAAAACAACCCTTTTTCCATTGGCGCGGTTTCACTATGCATCACTCACGCCAATGGGGGAAATCCTCCAACGAGGGTACGCCAACTGGCACTCTGTCTCAAAGTCGCACTCACGCCAGCCAAAATGGGTAGTGTTTTTAACAAACCAACATCCGAAGGTTGTTCCTAACCCACTCCTGAACTGAATCTATCTTGAGTTGGTTTAGTTTGGCTTTGAATCTCCATAGGAGGGAAGGGGTTTGCCACCTCTCATGGAAGCTTCTTAGTGATAAAGCCAATCCCATGAATATTGTGGATGATCCTAACTCCTTCTCCTCTATCTATAAAAGCTTGTCCTTTTGCCTTTGACAAGCTAGTTCCAAGTTCCAAGTTCCAAAGTCCCAAAGTTTGAGAATTGCTAAGTTCATGCT
>APFE030016408.1:0-31712 GCA_000404065.3 Pinus taeda | reverse complement strand
AGGCGCGCTTTTATAGTGTTACAGTTGCGCCAATTGGCGCTAGTTGCTCATTGACAACCCATGCCAATCCCTAAAAGGTGCTACTTACAGCCTGACAGTCGTGCCAGGCCTGGGAACTTTTGAAGTTTGCTTGGTTCTGAGCCTCCTGAGCTTGGTTTTTATTTTGGGTACCTTTGTTCAACTACTTGAGTGTGTTGGAGTGTTGTTTGACTGGCTTTGATCGTTACCCTTTGGGTGTTTTCCTTTTTCCATCGATTTCGCATTTCTAGCCCTAGGGCATCTAGTGGCTTTGTGTGTCGAGCCTTCCTCAGGTGTTTTGATCTTCTAGTGGTCCAGTTGAATCTCTAATTACTCCCTTGCACTTGTTTGGTGGTTGTAAATCATTTTATTGCGTTATTTGGGTGACTTGCTCCATTTTCACTTGAATTCCGCTTCATTTCGCTTTGAGCCTAGATTACACTGCTCATTGGTCTCTTTGGGATTTTTCTCGTTCTTTGGAGGTTCGCTTGGTGATTTAGGGATCTGAATGTGCTTGTATTGAATAGAATTTGTTTGTTATCATTTCTCAAATTTTGTTTAGTGCATTTTGCCATAAACATAAAGAAAAAATCTCTTTTGCTTTGTATTAGTTAATGAGAATTAGAGCTTTTCATTGTGATTAGTGATTAGTGATCTTGAAGAAAAGTTTGTTAATTTCCATTAGCTGCATTAGATAGGTTCTTTTTTGTTTTGTGATCATTTCATTTGTGTGAAAGCTTTCAAACCCTCTTGTAACTAGCATTCATCAAATGAAATGACATATTTTGGCATATGGTTTGCATTTAGGGAATTTTTGAGATATTACATAAAGTAAGGCCTGAAAACTAAACCTAATACAAGATCAACTTTAAAATGAACTGAATGAATATAACAACGCATTGGAACATAACACACACTTTTTAGAGGTCTAGGCTAGAGACGTGCTCCGACGTCGTTAAACCTAGTCACTTTTGTTTCCACTCAAGGTTGGCTGATTCCTCCTTTTGTGACTCAATAGTGGTCTAGTACGGACTTGTGCTCCCACGTACCGTCGAGTATATGGGGAGATCCCACTAGGTTATCATCCTTTATCCATAGGAAGTCATGTCTGCCACCTTACGACCTGTAACGCACCGAACACAGCATTCTGGAAGATTGACTGTCGTACGGAAAGTCCTTGGTTTTCATACAATTGCCAAGGTGTATATGCAGTTTTACGGATTGTCTGGTAAACCTTTTGCCTAGTTCTCTAGAGTAGTCACTTTTGATCCTTTTCGGACTCCCTAAAAGAAAAGGCTCATCTGATCATTTGTCACTTCAAGCTCATTAAACATTCGAAGGCGACTAGAGTCATCTTTTTGTCCTTTTCTCGACTCTCTAAAGATGAAAAGGTCAAGTTATGTCCTTGTGTCTACAAATTAAATTACCTGCGATCACATGCCCTGTTAGATTCTGTTTGTTGGCCATTTGATTGTGTGTCTTGGCTCTTTTTCAGCCCCCTGTGTGATTTTCAGTTTTGATGGCAGCTTTTCTAGAGTTCACCAACCCAGGAATCCCCTCTAACGGGAATCCTGGTCATTTTCCTCCTTTTGGGAATGTTGGTGCTCCTTACATGGCAACGTTGTCCCTTCCTAGGTTAATTGTTGGGTTTCCTGTTTGGTTTTTCTCAACCTCTATGATCCCTAGTGTCTCCACTACTGGTCAATCAGTTCCTCCACCCGAACAACATCATTTTTATTCCAAGGTGGACCTCTCCCCTTCTTCGCTTGTTTCTACGTCCTCATCTTCCAGTTCGCTTGGTGAAAGTCTGGATTCAAGTAACCAGGTGGCTAAGAAGAAGAAGAAGAAGAAGACGAAGAAGAACAAGTCTCATAGGCAAGAGGCTAAAAGTGCACCTACTGCCCCGAGTACGGCTCAGGTCAGAACTCCTTCTACTCCTCCATGGAAGGTTAAGTTTCCTTGTAAATTGTGCAAGGGAGACCATCTTCTTCGTGATTGTCCTGGCATTCCCAGGATCTTAGAAGTATGGTCTCACAACCCAACCTACCCCTCATCATCCTCTGAAGCTCATGGCGATGCTACCCTACCAACTGGCAACGGTGCCAAGAAAGGGAATATTTGATTCCCTTGTAGGCTATGTGAAGGAAACCATCTCCTTCACCTTTGTCTGCTCATGGATAAAGCTTCCACTGTTTTGGAAAGTCTTACAGCTTCCTCACCCCAACTCCCTGTTGGTTATCAGAGGCTCTCTTTAGATCCTCTCCCTGTCAACAAAGAGATTGACTTAGGTCCTTCTCCAGTCCATCCTCCTCTTTCCGAACCTGGCTGTGCTAAGCCTGTTCCAGACCAACCATTGGTCAGAAAGAGTGTTGGCTCGGGTTCACCACCCGTCGATCACTCTGTTTTGGAAGAGCGTCATGCTCATGTTCTTCTCATCTCGTCAGATTCTCCTGAGTCCAAAAATGACTCTCCTATCCCAACTAATCCCGAGAGTCCTTCTTCGGAGCAGGGGGGCCATCATACGATTCCCCCGCCAAGTAGTTCAGTCGTTTCCTTCGACTAGAGTCACCTGACTTCTTTCTGCCTTCCATCCCATGTGCCTTTCCAGATTACAGTACATGCCTATGATAAGGCAGTACCTGGCACTGTCTTGGATGAGGGTGCATCTTTCAGTCTTATGCCTTCCACTACTTGGCAAGCTTTGGGCTCCCCACAGCTTGTTTCGTTGCGCAGAATCTGATGGCGTTTGACGGAGGAACCAGTCAACCATTAGGGATCCTTCCAAATTTCCCTATTACTTTGGGAGGAGAAACTGTCTATATCGACGTACTAGTTACCCCAAGTGCTTTAGATTTCAATCTTCTCCTTGGTCGTGACTATGTTTATGCCATGGGGGCCCTTGTCTCTTCAATTTTCCGTGTACTAGTTACCCCAGGTGCTTTAGATTTCAGTCTTCTCCTTGGTCGTGACTATTTTTATGCCATGGGGGCCCTTGTCTCTTCACTTTTCCATGTACTAGTTACCCCAGGTGCTTTAGATTTCAGTCTTCTCCTTGGTCGTGACTATGTTTATGCCATGGGGGCCCTTGTCTCTTCACTTTTCCATGTGGTTTGATTTCCACATGACGGAAGGATCGTGACTTTAGATCAATTATCATTCTTTAGTCCCCCGGTGCCTCCTACGCAGTTGTCATCCCCTCCTGGTTTTTATCCACCGGTTGTATCTGCCTCACCGCAGGTCAACTACGTGGCTACTTATCCCGTGCCTATATCCAGTGATGCCGCCATCGTGCATAATGTCCTGGGGGCATTAAGTCTTGACTTCCAAGATGTGATCCTTCCACTGGGAGTGGCACTCTTGGAAGCAATGACTTCATGTTCATTATGATGAAGTTCGTTCGAAGCAAAGTTCGCTTTCCTATGTAAAGCTTACTGGATTTGGTCGGAGCATAGTTCGCCTTCCTATGTCAATCTCCTTAAAAAATGAAACTGGGTCTGGACCGAGGATAGTTTGTTCCTGTGTCAACCTCGTTAAAAAAATGAACCACGGATCCTGGAGCACATTTCCTTGTCTTGTGTCAAGCTTGTTAAAAAATGAAACAAGGGTTATGAGGATAGTTCTTGATTCTGTGTCAACCTCATTAAAAGATGAAACAACTACCTTTCCAAATCGAGTCTTTTGATTAAGATCTCGTAAAATACGAGTCGATTCTTTCCAAGATCTTGAAAGTGAACCTTCATTCCAACCACTTTGTTGAATGCAATGAAGCTTGGGGGGCATGTACCTCGTTTTGTGTCATTATGATGGGGGCATGCGAACTTATAACAAGCATAGTTTTTCGTTCCAATCTTGTGTAAACATGAAATTGAATCCAAGTAGAGTTCCCCATGGTTCAAGCTTGTGTAAAAATGAACCCATACCCAATGTACATCTCGTGATTGTTGTCTTTATCCGCTAAATTCTGTTAGATGAGCCTTGGTTGTTTTCATCTCATCGCCACCATCTCTTTGGCCAATCATATGCTTTCACTTGCTTATTTTCCTTTCCTGAGGGACCGCAGTTAAGAGTGGTTTTGTTAGCCAACCTCTTGACCATTACATGTTTTGAGCAGTTCCACCATTGTTGGAACCAATTTCTACCCTTTATACCACTCGTTCCTCTAGGATGAGTCACCTTTAAGCTCTTTTCTGACTCGTAAAATATGAAAATATTGCCAAGTATTTTTTCCCTTTTTGACTCGTTAAAGAGAATAAAAATGGAGGTCTGCTTTCAGCTCTTTTCTGACCATTTAAAGGTGAAAAGAATGCCAAGTTATTCCTCTCGACTCGTTAAATGTAAATGAGAGGCGGTCGTCTTTGAACTCTTTTCCGACCGTATAAAGACGAAAATATTGTCGGACCCTTGTCATTTCAGGTTCGTTAATGGTAACGAAATGGTTTCGATCACTTTTTTACTTTTTCAGGTCAAAATCACTAATCACGAAAAATACTCCTCGACCGTAATGGTCAGGCGATTCTTTCGAGCATTGTTTTATACTTTTTTGGGCTCTAGAGACACAACTTTACGAAAAAGGACACCCCTAGAGTTTCCTTTTCCGTTGTCTTTTCAAACTCTATAAACATGAAAAGACATCGAGTTCTTCCTTTGTCAGACTCATTAAAAATTAATGACATCGGATTCCATCAAAATGATGCCTTTCAAGCATATGCTATCCCCGTCAAGCTCGTCATCAAAAAATAACCCGGGTACTCGCCAGCAATGGTGGGGAAAATGGAACCAGAAGCATTGTCGTGTCGGCAGTATGTCGCTCTTGAACATAGCACTTGTCTGCATTCGTGTCTGGGTCGGGACATCTCATCTCATTTTTCACTTGCCTCCATGGTTTTGGGTGATCCCGTTTGACCTCTCATCTGCTCGTTGCCTTGTCACCATGACCTCTGATCATTTGATGCCAAATATTGCCAAGTCCACTGTCGTGCCGCCGATATGTTCAAGAGAAGTTGACCTCTGCAGAATAATCAACCTCCCTCTGATAACTCACACAATCTTGATTCATAAACATGTTATCCTTCTCTGTCTCGTGTCGATGATGTGGGAAACATTATGGCCCGCCTTCGATCAAGGTCACTTCCTGTCGACTTTAGCTCATTATCCAGGAAGTTGACCTAGAGACTCCCTTCAGGTGCCTTGGAGCCTGCATGCCTCAATGGCGGGTTCTTCATGCTCGACGCGAGGTTTTCATCATTGGCCTCCGACCGAATGATTCTACGGGTGTTCGACGCCAGCTCATTGATTCGCATGTTAGATTGTACCTATAGTACCTTGAGGGCCATTGTCATTATTGGTGGTACCTGTTAGCACTCCAAGAAACTCTCTGAGGTTGTAAATCAGAGATGCCTGGTAACATAAAATTTTCAATATTGTTCTCTGAACTATTGGAATGAAAGATGGTTTGGATCAAGTCGGATAACCATTTCCTCTATTAACGCTCAAGACATGCATGCACGCTCCCAACAACACAAGGCTTTATACTGCTAATGCTCAATAGTTTGTAGATTTAATGGATAGATGGAGAACACTGATTATGCCAGCGTATTACATACATAGACCAATATGAATGGCTAGTTACAGGCAGCAAGTGAACTTACTGACTATACTGGCAGATGCACATATAATCACACATATAAATGACTGCCCATAGACAGCAAAGAAGCTTGCAAATTCAATATATCAAAGCAGAGATAAGATGACAGTTATCTGGCCTTAAACACTTAGAAAACCTGAACAAATCGTTCAAGTGCAAGCATAGAACAGAAGAGAAATGGACATTAAACATGTAACAACAAAAGAAGCTTGTATTACTAAAGACTGCAGATTAGAAGCTTGAAGGAACAGGGGAGGAATAATCTCCAAAAGTTGAACCTTTGTTAAATTCCATTTTCTGCCCTTTATAGGCCCTTTACAATGCTCCTGAGCTCTCTAGAAAGCTCAGAGTCTTGGACTTGTCTGACCTGTTCCATAACCGTTTGATTCCCTCAATAGGCAGGTATGGCTCGGGGTTTTTCCTCTTCTGACAGAGGAATAACCATACTCAAATGTTTTGGGCGGCCTGCTGTGATACTTGGGAGCTCCCTCGTGCCAAAGATGCCCCATGAGGTTTGTTGGGATGATCGTTGCGCTGACAGGACCATTAATGCTCCATGATTTTGTTTGATCTGTGTTGAGGCGTGCAGTGGCCCTTCTCCTTCCCTTTCCGGGCTCTGTTTGTCGGCCGCTGTCTCTCCGCCGAATCCCTTTTCTGGTTTGCATCATGACTGCGAGACTCCTCTAAGGATGGCTTGCCACCTGACCTCGTAATGAAGTGGTTATCGATCCTGTGAAATCCCTGCACCGGTCCCTTTCAGACAATAACTGCGAGTGTTTCTCTGTTACTGTGTTTGTTCGGGTTATAAACAGCAAAACGCTGAAATATTCCCAAATCCCACCCGTCGCTGTCCTTTTTGGACCTCAAAGATCCATAACCATGACCAATTCTTTCGTCGGGTCCGCCCTTCATGTTACTGTCGCATGTTGCTCTTGCCAATCCTCTATTTCCTTGTGGCTGTGGCAGACCACTGTTCATGAATTTAAGTCCTGACCGTTGGATCCGGCGCAGGCCGATCCAACGGCCCACATTTCATCGCTATAGGCATTCGCCAAGGTTTCATGTGTATTTCTTTAGATTTCCTTTGATAAAGAAAATGTGCCCAAAATCAATGAAAGTGGCTCAGTGCGGACTTGAAACCTTGATAAAAAACCCTTCATCAAGTCATCGGGTCCGACCCATCGGATCGGAGGCATGTCATATGCAAAGGCCCTGCCCCTTAGAAAATTCCGATAGCGATATTGCCGCGGACCCGAACACCTTATCAACAACAATTCATAGCTCCATCAAGTCCGGCCTGTCGGCGATTGTAGACATAAAAGGCCCATGATCCATTGATAGTGCCGATAGCGATACGCCTATGTGATATCGGCGACCGCTCATCGGCGATACCACATAGCTGTTGCCACCACTGCCATCTCCCGATCTGCGATATGCCGATGTGATCTGGACCGTTGATCGGCCAGATCCAACGGCTGAGATTGACGCGGATCCATAAGCCTGCAATATTGGTTTTTATGTGGTTTTTTGGGTATTTTCACCTTCTGATAGTGTAATTCTGCCCTCCAAAGGACCTCCCTCTTGTAACCTCCTTGATCGGTGGGCGGCTTTTGTCATGTTTTGATGTTTTGAACAACAAACGTGGATTTTGGGCATGATTATAAGCATATTTGCAACCTTTGAGAGCTTTTTTGAATCGACTTTTAACCCATTTGCATAGCAAAGCTAACATTGGCTCCTTCTAGGGATGAGACCCTCCCTGTGAGGTCTCAAGAACTGCAGATCAATGCCTTTCTTGTAGAAAACAAATTAGCCAAAATTTCCTAGTGTTCCATTGGGCATGGAGTCTATTTGCTTATGCTAAAATTAACAAAATAAAATATTTACAGTTTTAAGGCCTAAGGACCTCAAATCACATAGTATTTCAAAAACCGCCCATTAATTGGGCCATCAAAAACTGGTTCCCCTTCCATACTATTCAGTATGAAGGTATTGTTCCCTTGAATCTGTGAAACGATGAAAGGGCCTGTCCAGAGAGCATCAAATTTCCCATGATTGCCCCTTTTTTCTTTAAATGCATCCCATTTCATAACCAATCCCCAACCTGCAAATCATCTCTCTTTGTCTTCTTGTCAAAGACTTCCTTGATCTTTCGCTAATGTGCCGTAGCTTTTTCAGTCAACTTCTCTCTAATCTGATATAATTCTGTTAAATCAGTGATTCTATTGGCAACAACATCTTCTTCGTTCTGCGCTGTTTGGAGTAACTTTGCCACGGGAAGAGTAAGTTGAATTGGAAAAATAGCGTCAGTACCATATACCAGCTTGAAAGGAGAACAGCCTGTAGATTTTTTGATGGTCACTCTGTCTGCCCATAGCGCATATTTGAGCTTGGCATCCCAATTCTTCTTATTATTTTCTAACAGCTTCTTAATAATCCTGATCAGACTTTTGTTAGAGGATTCTGCTAGACCATTCCCTTGGGGGTAATAGGAGGTGGAATGAACAAGCTTAATGCCCATTGAATCACACGTTTCTACCAACTCCTTTGCCTTGAAGGCTGCTGCATTGTCTGTTATAAGCTTATGTGGGCAACCAAATCTGCTGAAAATGTTTTCTGATAAAAATTTCATTACCACATTATGATCAACCTTCCTTGTTGGGATCACTTCAATCCATTTTGTACAATAATCAGTGGCAACTAATATCCACCTGTGCTGGCCACTGGAGTGTGAGTTGATTTCACCAATGAAATCCAAGCCCCATTTCTGAAAAGGTCCTTTTGCAATTATTGGCTTTAGGGGCAGGGATTTTAACTGCTGCTTTCCTTCAAATCTTTGGCACCTGTTACAAGATTTAACAAAAGCAAATGCATCAGAAAATAAAGAGGGCCAATAGTATCTAGCTCTAAGAATCTTTTGGGCTGTAGTTGTCCAATAATGATGTCCTCCACACATGCTTTTATGGAACTGCTGCATAGCTTCTATTGACTGTTCTCTATCCAGGCATCTTAAAAGTACCCCAGATGGATCCCTCCAATAAAGCAAGCCATCATTGATGCAATATTTCATTGCCTTGAGCTTTAACATTCTTGCTTGACTTTGAGAAGATTCTGAAGGTTCTAGCTTTAAGAGGAAATTAATTATTGCAGCATACCAGCTACATGAAGTTAAGTTCTCGGCCACTGACTATCCTCTCTGTGATTCAGCTATTTCATGCTCTTCCATTAGACCATTTTCTTCTACATTGAACAAGAAATCGATGTCCAAAGACCTGTAATTTTCTTCATCCAATAGTTTAGCAAGCTCCTGACCTCTCACCAGCTTGGTGGGCTTCAGCTCTATGTTGAATTCTATAATTTTTGCAATCCATTTCGCTCTTTTTCCATCAACATCAGGCTGCGTTAAGATACCCTTTATAGCAGCAGAAGGCACATATGCAACTATTTTGGAATGCAAGATGTATACTCTGAAAGCTTTCAAATATTTGATAAGAGCGTATGCTTGTTTCTCAATAATATCATACCTCAGCTCAGCATCCCTTAAGGTTTTACTAAAAAATGCCACTGGATGTTCTGAGCTTTCTTCATCTGCTTGCAATAAGACTGCTGCAAGGGTGTCGTCAGAGGCAAAAGAAAATATGCGGAACTCCTTACTATAATCTGGACTGATTAGAGTGGGGGCCTCCATAATTGCCTTTTTAATGGACTCAAATGACTTCCTCGCTACATCATTCCACTTGATCTCTGACCCCTTCTTCAACATAGAGGTAATATGCTTCAAAAGTTCTGCAAAATTTGGGATAAACCTCCTTACGAAATTAATGTTGCCTAGAAAAGACTGGGTGTCCTTCTTCGATCTTGGGACGGACAAGGTCTGTATCGCTTTTACTCTTTCTGGGTCAATTCGGACCCCCGTAGCAGAAACAATATGTCCCAACAACTTGCCTCCTTCTAACGCAAACTGTGACTTCTTAGGGTTTACTGAAATCCCAAACCTTCTGCACTTCAGAAATACTTTCTTCAAATGTTGCACGTGGTCTTGATGGCTGCTGGAGTAAACTGTTATATCATCCAGGTAGATGAGGACAAATTTATCCTTTTCTCCTACAAATGCTACATCCATCGCTCTTTGAAAGGTGGCTCCAGCATTCATCAACCCAAAAGGCATCTTGGAATACATAAAGGTGCCCCAAGGAGTGGTGAATGCAGTCTTCTCCTGATCATTTGGATGCACAGCAACCTGATTGTAACCTGAAAATCCATCTATAAAAGACATCACTTTGGCACCTGAGACCTGCTGCAACAAATGTTCCATTTTAGGTAGAGGATAATTATCCTTTTTGGAACATTTATTTAGATTCCTGAAATCAACACATAGTCTGATTTCTCTACTCTTCTTCCTCACAACAACGAGATTGGCCACCCATTTAGAATATCTGAGAGGCACTATGATCTTAGCAGCCAACAACTTTTTAATTTCTTTCTCAACCAGAGGAAGGAGCATAGGATTCATTGGTCTCAGCTTCTGTTTGAAAGGAATAGTTTCTTTCTCAAGCAGAATTTTGTGCTGAATTACATTCTCGTCATATGTCTTCAGATCTTTGTACTCCCAAGCGAACACATCAGAAAATTGTCTCATTAATTTGCAGTATTCGGCACTCTGGTCAGCAGATAGATTAGTGGACAGATTTATGAATTTGGGCTGACCTGGACCTCCTATATCACGCTTGCAAACTGCAGATTGATCTTCTTTTTGGGCAACTTTGTAAGGCACATCATTGTGATCGAACAATCTCTCAAGAGGAATTAGACCCTTAGGAATGTGGTTGCTAGGGAGCTGGACTATGCTATTCTTGCCAATCTTATTTCTAAGCTTAGACTTGGGATCTTCTAACAACGCATCATTATTTTGGTCAATTTGTATTTCAGAAAACTCATCGATGACTTGAAGAAACCTATTTAACTCATCATCATCATCAAAAACCTTCCAATGGTGGACATTATCAGGCACAGAGGGTCTATACTTCATTTGCACCTCATAAACTAGTTTGGGAGGTGATGGAGGTATAAAAAAACTAGCTGAGACGGCAAGGGAGTCGGCAAGCTGGTTTTGGGCTCTAGGAATATACGAAATGCAGAAAAATTCAAAGGACTCTATGGTTCTCCATACCTCATTTCTGTACGCTTTGAGCCTTGGATGCTTTGCTTGGAATGTTTTGTTTACTTGCTGAATTATCAGATCAGCATCTCCAAATACCTTCAGTTTTTTTATTCCTCTGTCTTTGGCGGCATGAAGGCCCAATAGCAGTGCTTCATATTCTACTATGTTGTTCGTTACCTGAAAAACCAGCTTTAGAGACAATTGAACTGTTTCTTGTTGTGGAGACACTAGCACCACCCCTGCTCCTGCAGTCTCCTTGGTACATGCTCCATCAAAGAACATCTCCCAAATCTGACTTCCTGTATTATGCTCGGCCTGAGCTGTTGGTTTCCTGATCTGCAATGCGGCCTTTCGAGATTCTTCTATTTGGAGAATGCAAACTCCAAAATCAGTGTCTACTGCATATATGGGATGGTTTGCAGGATTCTTCTCATCACTAATGATATATGCCAGCTGTGCTTCTCTATATAACCTCCTGCTCTCTCCCCTGAACATTGGAACAGTTGCATAAGATAAATCATTCTGCAATGTCCCACCTAGTCTCTTAATCCACCCTCTGGACAATAGCATGCCAAATTTAGGAGGGACATCTGCTACCACGATATCCATCATTATGCTCTTCATAGGCAGCTGAGTTAGGGAAATGGCTAAATCTTTAATCAATCCCAGACACTTTACCTTCCTTGAGTCAAATGAGAATAGGTCATGATATGGTCTGGTGATGTCAAGGCCTAACTCTTCCATGACAGTTTTAGGCATCATATTGTGACTGGCACCTGTATCTAGGAGGCAGTTGTGGAGGATTTTGTCATGAATGGTCAAGGAGACATAGAAATATGGGGAATTATCATTGGAAGGTTCAGTCATTGGGCTTAGCACAACTGCAGGCCTATCGTCTTGCAAATTGACGAAGTCAGAGGAGGTTCGTGTACTCTTCAGCTCGAGAGCCTCAAGGATAGGCTTTCTAAACATTTCACTCTTCACCAGTTCTGTTAGAGGCACGGTTATTTTTAACCTCTGAACTTCTGATTCGAAGCTGAAAGAGAGAGGTAGCTTGTCGGAACCCTTTACTTCTTGAACTGGTGCTTTGAAGGTGACTGAATCAGCCGCTGGTCTTCTTTGTCTGCTATTTTGGGCCTCTGTTTGGACGGCAGCTTTTCGGGCAGGACTTTCCTTGATATTATTTGCATTTGACCTTAGATTATATCTTTGTTGCTCCCCAGTTTGTAGAACAGCTTCTCCGTCCCACCTTTGACTGTCTTGCTCCTGTAGCAAAGACTCTTCGTATGCAGCCAACGTCAAAAAGCCATCACTGCCTTTATCTTCCATACAGAGAATTTCATCCTCATCTTCACGCTGATCCTCCTCCATGACCACGTTTTGGAAAGGAGCCTTAACTTTTTGGTCTTCATTAGTTTCTTTTCCCCTTTGAATGATTTGCATTTGTTCGCTGGTTCTTCTAAAAGGATTCGGATTTCTTGGTGCAAATGTGCCTGGGAGCCTTGTCTTCCCAGAGTTCTGCTCAACCTCCAGCTTAGAAATTTTAGCAGACAATGACTCGATCATTTTAGTCATTTTATCAATTTTAGTATCTGAGGATGAAGCAGAGGCAGAAGAAGCCTCGCCTCTCTGCCTCCTCTTATCAGTGTGACTTTTGAGCTTTTCTGCGGCCATAATGTTAGATTTGACCTCTAGTGCCGCATCCTGCATATCAGCTAGGGTAGCACATCTTCTTTCTCTTAACAGTAGACAGAAATCAGAGTCAAAGGCACTGGCATAGGCAAGCTTGGCAGAGGTGGGGGTAGGCTTTACCTCAGCTGGTATCTTACTATACATACGGTTGAATCTCTTATTAAAATCAGATAAGGATTCCCCATTTTCCCTCTTCAGGTTTCCAAACTCCGTATGATAGTATAGCAGGTCCTTTTTATCTCCCCAATGTTTTAGGAAGGCATCATCTAAAGCTTCGATATCTGCTATAGATCTTGGGGCTAGTTCTCTAAACCACTTCCTAGCCTCCCCATCCAAACTTTGGACAAAGACTCTCATCCACACATCATCTTCACTAATATCCAGATTATCGGCATAGCTATAAAATGACTCGAGGTGTTCTTCCGCTATGACACCTTCAGTCCCAGTGAACTTAGGCATATACTTCTGGTATTCTCTAGTGGGCATAGAATTCAAAGGAGTGGGCAGTATCAGAGGCCCATACCTAGCAGCTATGATTCTTTCCATTTTGGTGGGTGCTTGCAGACCTGCCATAACTGTGGTGGCTAAAAGAGTACCAGGAGTCTGAAAGATAGAAGGCAGAGGAGTGATTGGTAAGACCAAAGGAGTATGGGGAATAGGAGGTGGGGTTCCCATTGGGCCAACAACAAAAGGAGAAACTAAAGAACAAGGAACTTTATGAATTTCTGGGGGCGTTTCTTCCCTGCTAGTATTTGAATCTGTACTCTCAACCTGTATTTGTTCTATTGCATGATCTTGTTGAAGAGATATAGAGTATTGTTTAGGTTTACCTGAACCCGATGCTCTTTTCAGGAATACTTTCTTCTCCTTGATGGTCTTTCCTGGGTCAGGTGCTGGGTCGGCTTGCGATTTCTGAGGATTTCTCCGAGTATGCCTCACAAACTGAGCTAGAATTATGAAGTGGAGTCACCAAGAGGTTCGTCCTCCAGTAGAGTCGCCAGATAGATGATTACAACCAGAAATGTGCCCAGACTTTGTCTATCATCAAAGTTGGGTCTGTGTCGTTTCCCAGGGAAGCTGAGCTTCAGTTTCCAGTTCCCCGGCAACGGCGCCAATTATGTTAGCACTCCAAGAAACTCTCTGAGGTTGTAAATCAGAGATGCCTGGTAACATAAAATTTTCAATATTGTTCTCTGAACTATTGGAATGAAAGATGGTTTGGATCAAGTCGGATAACCATTTCCTCTATTCACGCTCAAGACATGCATGCACACTCCCAACAACACAAGGCTTTATACTGCTAATGCTCAATAGTTTGTAGATTTAATGGATAGATGGAGAACACTGACTATGCCAGCGTATTACATACATAGACCAATATGAATGGCTAGTTACAGGCAGCAAGTGAACTTACTGACTATACTGGCAGATGCACATATAATCACACATATAAATGACCGCCCATAGACAGCAAAGAAGCTTGCAAATTCAATATATCAAAGCAGAGATAAGATGACAGTTATCTAGCCTTAAACACTTAGAAAACCTGAACAAATCATTCAAGTGCAAGCATAGAACAGAAGAGAAATGGACATTAAACATGTAACAACAAAAGAAGCTTGTATTACTAAAGACTGTAGATGAGAAGCTTGAAGGAACAGGGGAGGAATAATCTCCAAAAGTTGAACCCTTGTTAAATTCCATTTTCTGCCCTTTATAGGCCATTTACAATGCTCCTGAGCTCTCTAGAAATCTCGGAGTCTTGGACTTGTCTGACCTGTTCCATAACCGTTTGATTCCCTCAATAGGCAGGTATGGCTCGGGGTTTTTCCTCTTCTGACAGAGGAATAACCATACTCAAATGTTTTGGGCGGCTTGCTGTGATACCTGGGAGCTCCCTCGTGCCAAAGATGCCCCATGAGGTTTGTTGGGATGATCGTTGCGCTGACAGGACCGTTAATGCTCCATGATTTCGTTTGATCTGTGTTGAGGCGTGCAATGGCCCTTCTCCTTCCCTTTCCGGGCTCTGTTTGCTGGCCGCTGTCTCTCCACCGAATCCCTTTTCTGGTTTGCATCATAACTGCGAGACTCCTCTAAGGATGACTTGCTGCCTAACCTCGTAATGAAGTGGTTATCGATCTTGTGAAATCCCTGCACCGGTCCCTTTCAGACGATAACTGCGAGTGTTTCTCTGTTACTGTGTTTGTTCGGGTTATAAACAGCAAAACGCTGAAATATTCCCAAATCCCGCCCGTCGCTGTCCTTTTTGGACCTCAAAGATCCATAACCATGACCAATTCTTTCATCGGGTCCGCCCTTCACGTTACTGTCGCATGTTGCTCTTGCCGATCCTCTATTTCCTTGTGGCTGTGGCAGACCACTGTTCATGAATTTAAGTCCTGACCGTTGGATCCGGCGCGGGCCGATCCAACGGCCCACATTTCATCGCTATAGGCATTCGCCAAGGTTTCCTGTGTATTTCTTTAGATTTCCTTTGATAAAGAAAATGTGCCCAAAATCAATGAAAGTGGCTCAGCGCGGACTTGAAACCTTGATAAAAAACCCTTCATTAAGTCATCGGGTCCGACCCATCGGATCGGAGGCATGTCATATGCAAAGGCCCCGCCCCTTAGAAAATTCCGATAGCAATATTGCCACGGACCCGAACACCTTATCAACAGGAATTCGTAGCTCCATCAGGTCCGGCCCGTCGGCAATCGTAGACATAAAAGGCCCATGCTCCATTGATAGTGCCGATAGCGATACGCCTATGCGATATCGGCGATCGCTCATCGGCGATACCACATAGCTGCTGCCACCACTGCCATCTCCTGATCCGCGATATGCCGATGTGATCTGGACCGCTGATCGGCCAGATCCAACGGCTGAGATTGACGCGGATCCATAAGCCTGCAATATCGGTTTTTATGTGGTTTTTTGGGTATTTTCACCTTCTGATAGTGTAATTCTGCCCTCCAAAGGGCCTCCCTCTTGTAACCTCCTTGATCAGTGGGCGGCTTTTGTCATGTTTTGATGTTTTGAACAACAAACGTGGATTTTGGGCGTGATTATAAGCATATTTGTGGCCTTTGAGAGCTTTTTTTAATCGACTTTTAACCCATTTACATAGCAAAGCTAACAGTACCTCTCGTGTCTGTTAACAGTTTTCATCATTGACTGGTAATCAGACGATGTTCCTGCATGTTTGACTTCAACTCCCATATTCGCATGCTTGAACTTGTACTTTGTTCGGGTTGAGATGGAGCGCAAGACCCTGGATTTTGTCTGTTGGGATCCAGGTTGCGATTTTGTGGATTATTATGATTATTACATGACTCCTTCACTGGATGGCTACGACCATGCCTGAGTCTGTTTATCGATCCTCACTGGATGGCTGCGTCCATACCTTGGATCTAGTTTTTTATGTACTCTACTATGGATGGCTGCGCCCATACCACATATATCATGTACTTGAGATATCAATTGTACTTCTCCACGTAGGTTCTCTGGTGGCAGTGTTTTCAGTTGGCCATGGTCTTGTAAAGCATTTCACCCCTCTCTCTCTCTTGGGCCTCATGCTTTCCGGGGCATCTGTTACACAACAATTTGTCACTGTCCCTATTACCCCTTCTCCCGCACCTTGGAGGACTCATTCCGGGACCTGTGAGAAGTTACATGACTTGGCAACACTTGCATTATATCCCCCTAATTATGAACTTCATATGCCCTGAAGACATCTTCTGCAAAATACCCATAAAAACAGCCCTTTTTCCATTGGCGCGGTTTCATTGTGCATCACTCTCGCCAATGGGGGAAATCCTCCAAAGAGGGCGCGCCAACTGGCGCTCTGTCTTAGAGTCGCACTCGCACCAGCCAAAATGGGTAGTGTTTTTAACAAACCAACATCCGAAGGTTGTTCCTAACCCACTCCCGAACTGAATCTATCTTGAGTTGGTTTAGTTTGGCTTCGAATCTCCATAGGAGGGAAGTGGTTTTCCACCTCTCATGGAAGCTTCTTAGTGATAAAGCCAATCCCATGAATATTGTGGATGATCCTAACTCCTTCTCCTCTACCTATAAAAGCTTGTCCTTTTTCCTTTGACAAGCTAGTTCCAAGTTCCAAGGTTCCAAAGATTGAGAATTGTTAAGTTCATGCTGCAAGAAGCCTTCTTCATTTCCATAAGGCTAAATCTAAAGTAAGGAGATTCTTTTCCAAATAACCAAGGAGAGAGAGGCTTGTTCCCATTCCCAACAAGCTTTGCAAGACATGTGCTGCTGATCACCCAGCCAAAGGAGGATTTGACGTCAGAACTATGCTTGTATTATTCTTTGTTTATCAATAATAGACGACTATTATTATGGTTCCACTCTTATTGTCTTTGTAATGATGATGATTTATATCATTTCTGACTGATATATAGTTACATCTATTGGATTTTATGCTTGTGTTCGTGTCGTTCTTTGCATGTGCAGGTTTCCATTCATAGGGATCGTGGGGATCGTGACTGGCCAGAGCAAAGGAGCATCGACTCTTGTACAAATACTAGCGTTGGAATCCAGGTAGGCCCTCATCATTCGTCTTTAATTTGCAATTAGGAACTTGCGTGATAGTGTTGTTTGATTGTTTCTAGACCCATTCTGGGCTAGTAGGGATCGCCTCTGTCTGCAGAGGGGATTTACCTCCACAACAATGATAATCAAAATATTGTCCAAATTGCAAAAGCTAATAATTTCAAGTCACTTTCCTAATATTTTTCTGAAGGCAATATATGTTCTTTTTGACGGAATTCTTAAAAACCTTCTACAAATCTCAGGTTATTGCAAAATTGTGTTACCTCTTAGGTATATCGGAGTTGTTACTTAAGCATACTTACTACTTTGGTCAGCTATTTGACATTTGTTAAGCAAATTTTCTTGCCACATTATCATTAATATTGAAATGTCGGAAGCTGTCGTATTTTAGTTTATCCCAATGGAGTTGCCTAAATTCCTTAAACTTATCTAACAAATATTTTAGCACTCTACATGCTATTGGAAAGTGAAGTCATTTTCTTAGCAGTTGATTCCTTTTCCTTCTCGTTTGTATGAATATAATTTGTTCTGTGTCTTATGATTAATCATTAACCTATAAATTTAACAAATCAGTATATGCCCATTACTTCTATAATTATGATAGTAGCATACAGTATTGGTTGCGTATTGTTTACTTGTCTTTTATCCTTTGTCTCATTTGATTATACATCTTTTGTAGGTTGTTCTCCATGTTTTTCTTGTAATAATGTTTTTGGAATTTTTTTCTACTGGTGCATTTTCTGGAGGTTTCTCTAACACTGGAACCAGCTTAGAGGCACCAGCAGTTATAACATTTTGGGTAGTAGTTCTAGTAAATTGTGAGGGAATTGAACTAGACAAACATTCTTGTTGGCTATTGGGACAAGGCCATCACCAAAACCTCATCAAATGAAATCACAACTCTAGGGTATTCTAAAGGTCAACCTGTAAACCTCCCTTTTGTGATGTAAATGAAAAGAGTAGTGAAAATATTCACAAGTGTATGCCTCATATAACATGACAGGTAATAAACTAGAGAGCCACAATTCTCGAAGTGCGGTGTGCTTGGGTGGGGTCTTCAACTAGATTAATTCTCATGCCATATGATGGGTAACAAGGTCGACCAATCATGAATTTATTTATTGGTTGGGGATGCCCACCAACCTGGGAGGATATGTTGTCATTCCCCTACCAAATATGTGAGAGGTGCACCTACACATGGGGACACCTACCTTGACAATTACTCATACGTACATTAGAAATGACATGTGAAAATTTTTGTAAGAGTCTAAGACTCATGTTTTCATACATAACTGTGTTAGATGAAATACTTTTAGTCTATTTCTGTCACTGATAAATGATATAGTCCATACTCATGTATGCATGAGATTTTTTTTATCCTCATCTCTTTTATCTTGAATGGGACCTAGTTGCAATAAGGATGTGTCCCACCCCTAAGGGATGCATCCTTTGATGGATCAATCAATGGATCTATGCTCATTGTCAACCCAACCTGAATGGATTCGGCCACCATTAGATGCAAAATTAAAGTGGGTTAGCTTATAATTTAGTGTTTCCCTGTCCATGAAGTACAAGGAAACTACTGGGGACATCTCATTTTCTTTAGGGATGTTACCCACATCCCAGAAAACTAGTGATGTTAATGTCCCTAAGGATGGGTAGATGTCCCTCAAGTGTCTTATGAATGTTTGGTTGTCACCTCTCAAAAATAGTTCCTCTTAAGTGTTCTTGATGAAAAGTGATAACAAATCTATCATTACCTTGGGTGCGTTAGCATGGGATATAGAGGAAGGGAAGAAAGAAGTGGTGTTACTATTAGAGATGTCAATAAATAAAAATTATTGGCAACAAATTATAGAGTTCAAGATTGTATTCTTCATCTTATTTTCTTTTGATATGTTACCCGCATCCCAAAAAAATGGTGATGTAAATGTCCCTAAGGATGGGCAGATGTCCGTCAAGTGCCTTAGGAATGTCTGGTTGTCACCTATCAAAACTAGTTCCTCTTAAGTGTGCTTGATGAAAAGTGATAACAATTATAGCATTCCCTTGGGTGTGTTAGCATGGGATATAGAGGAAGGGAAGAAAGAAATGGTGTTACTATTATAGCTATTAGTAAATAAAAACTATTGGCAACAAAACATAGAGTTCAAGATTGTATTCTTCTTCTAGTCACCATGCTTAATAATGAAGACCCATTCTCTAGAGTCACCCTGCTTATTAGTAGAGATCCCATGCTATAGAGGATTGTTGGGAATCTCGCAATACGTTATTAGATGATAATCAAAATATTGTCCAAATTGCAGAAGCTAATCATTTCAAGTCACTTTCCTAATATTTACCTGAACGAAATATATGTTCTTTCTGAAGTAATTCTTAAAAACCTTTAACAAATTCTTAGGTTATTGCAACATTGTGTGATCTAATAAGTATATAGGAGTTGTTACTTAAGCACACTTACTACTTTGGTGAGCTATTTGACATTTCTTAAGCAAGTTTTCTTGCCACATGGTCATTTATATTGAAAGGTTGGAAATCGTTGTATTTTAGTTTTTCCCAATGGAGTTTCCTAAATTCCTTAAGCTTATCCAACAAATATTTTAGCACTCTACACACTATTGGAAAGTGAACTCATTTTCTTAGCAGTTGATTCCTTTGTCCTTCTTATTTGTGTGAATACAATTTTTCTAGTTTCTTATGATAAATCATTAACCTATAATTCTAAAAAATTTGTAGATGCCCATTACTTCTATAGTTCTAACAGTAGTAGATGGTATTGGTCTCATTATAATTTTCATCTTTTGTAGGTTGTTGGTCATGTTATTCTTGTAATAATAATTTTTTGGACACTTTGTCTATTGACGAACTTTCTGGAGGTTTCTCTGACACAGGAACCATCTTAGAGGCACCAGAAGTTGTAGCATTTTGGGTAGAATTTCTGGTAGATTGTGAGGGAATTGAACAAAACAGACATGCTTGTTGGCTATTGGGATGAGGCCATCACCAAGACCTCATCAAATGCAATCAAAACTCTAGGCCCATCTAAAGTTGAACCTGTAAATCTCCCCTTATGATGGACACGACAAGAGTAGTGGAAATATTCACAAGTGTAGGCCTCATATAACATGAGAGGTAACAAGCCAGAGAGCTAAAATTCTCCAAGTGCAACTTCCTTGGTTGGGGTCTTCAACTAGATTAATTCTCATGCCATATGATGGGTAACATGGCCCACCAATCATCAATTTATTTGTTGGTTGGGGATGCCCACCAGCCTGGGAGGATATGTTGTCATTCCCCTATCAAATGTGTGAGATGTGCACCCACACATGGGGACACCTACCTTGACAGTTACTCATACATACATCAAGAATGACATGTGACATTTTCTGTAAGAGTGTAAGGCTCAAGTCTTCATACATAACTGTGTTAGATGAAATACTTTTATGATTTTATATGTTCTATTTTTGTCACTGATAAATGATATAGTCCATTCTCATGTATGCATGATAAATCAGTAATGTCATCTTACTGGCAATAGTTAATCCCATGTTCCTAGGATAACAATTAGTCTATGGGATCACTTGCGAGAGATGTGGTATTTATTCCAACAATTTGTTGATATAGTGTCTAAATGGATCAAATTTAATGACAAACCCTATAAACACTATGTAGTAGTAAGAGTTATCCCGATGGAATATTTATTGTTTTTATTCTCAAATCTTACAGACAGAGGTTTACCATTTGAAGAGCATCCACAGATGATAGGAATGGCTAGTTAGATTTCTTTGTTTATGAAACTATAAAGCTTGAGATTTTATCACTTTGAAGAGTTGTTATCTTTTGACACAGTGTGGGTTAACCTTGCCGGCTTACTACTAGAGCCTTGGCATGAATGTGTATTTTCTTGGGTGCAAAACTCTGAGTTCTTATTTGATGCCAACAAAGCTCACAATAGAATGAACCAATGTCTTATACACAATATTGGGTATGGATTTTAAGCTGGACTTAACATTTACTGACTTTAACTCTACTTGACGCTAAAGGAATATTTGTGGGAGAAACATATTTGAATATGAAAACGTCCCTTTGAATTGTAATATCTTCTCTGAAACATGGTATCAGGAAAATTAGTGTGCAAAGGGATACACATCCTTGGAAATAATTAGGGGTGTTTTTATAGGAAGTGTAAGGCACATAATTATGGGTAGTGTACAAAATCAATTACAACAGTCATTCCTTTTTGCTAATTTGCAACAGTTGAAGTGTATTTACCCTTTCAAAATCACCCATGATTTGCACCTAATTTTGATTCTCATCCACAACACATTGTTGGACATATTACATTTGACTATTTTTCTACACAATATATTATCATTATGCTTGACAGCAACCTCATACTCTTGGTGAAGCTACAACTTACTGCTAGATCTTACCATGTGTACTGATATCCTTATTGTCCCTTTCCTTTTTGGAAGGAGTATTTTTTATTTCTTCGGTTTTTTGACTTTAGTGGAATTAAGTGGTCTTTCCAAGGTTTCCTATTTTTGCATTATTCTTTCCTTTGTTTTTGCCTCCTCTCTGTGTTTTTTACTTCCCATTTTATCTCCTGGTCTTCACTTCTCTAGATAGTTTCTTTAAATCCCTTTGAATTACTTCAAACTCTTTTATTATGTCACTAGTGCTTAGAGTTTGTTTGTACAAAATAGTACGTATCAAGTGAATCACACTTGGAAAGCTCTTTTCCATGTCGATGTCAATATAAACTTTGGCACATGTAATGAAGGCCTCATCTTTATAAATATTATGACTGGGAAAAAGCTACCAATAGACTGCAGGGTTCCTAGTAGCTACCCATAGACTATTAGTTGATATAATCATGAAGACCTTGTTCATATATGATGACCAACCATCTCAAGTAGTTGTGGAGGATGTCATATCAACAGCACTAAGAGAGCTTGCATTTGTAAAAACATTTGTTGCTCCTCTTGTTCAATATGCTGAGAAACATGTGAAGGTTGGGTGTCTTTTTAGATTCCTTAGCACTGTTATTCATGGGAGTCAACAAGCAGCCAACAAGAGGTGCATTAGCTTAAACAATATTTGGCTTTCATCGCAAAGATTGTAAGTTGACATTTTATGTCCCAAACCAATACCAATATCCTCATGACACAAGTAAACCAACACTCCTCTCCCAGCTAGCTCAATCTGTTGCATAGTTAGTTCTAGTTGGTTTTCATAGTCACACCTAACCAACCCAAAGATATCTCCCGTGAGACGTTTAGAATGAACCATCACCAATACATCTAGTCCATCACCCATGTTACTCTTAACCATGGCAATATGTTCCATGCCTTCCCACTTTGAATCGTAGCAATATGCTTGAAATGGTCCCGACATTGTAGGAAACCTAACAATAGTAATTAGTTCAACCAACTTTTCACGTTTCTTCCTGTAACCAATGAGATATGCAATAGATATAAGTAGTAAATTATGCTCCTTTGCAAATTTTTGAAAACTTGGTAAGAAAGCCATTGAAACATCATCATCAACTATATCATAAAGCATTGCAGTAAGATTTAATCTTACTAATGTTGGCATATCCGCGGATGCTTCTGTATGACCAGGTCTTTGTAGGACTCCCCCTTCTCTGTATTTCAGAGGGAAGGTATGACCAAGTCCCCTAAAATCACCAGGTTTAGAATATGGAGATGTGAGGGCCAAAATTATCTTCTTCCTATCTATTGTTGATACCTCAGTATTTGTACCATCTTTTGCATCCACAGATATTCTAAATGCAATAAGAAGCTTCTATTCATTTTCTTTGTCTGGTACCATAAGTGTCAATTCAAGCCTTCTTAGGATTTCTTCCTTTATGGAAGATGATTTATGCAATTGATTCAAGATAGTTATAGTTTCTACTTTAGTGTAAAGTTATATCTTCTTCACTTCTGTATTATCCCTTTTGTTTGGTTATTTTGTAATATGACTATATGATGCGAACATACACATGAGCTATGATGGAGTTGCAAGATGTGTTGGGTTGGAGCTTACTCGACACTTAATTTTTTTTATGCTTAGATTCATTGCAGCACATAGGTGACTTTTTCCCATCTTCTCATCATCTTTCTATAAAAAATCATCTAACTTGCGATTATTACCAGTTGCCTCCCAAGGAGCCATATCGGGAATATCAAGTAAAGTTGTAAGTACACTATTAATTTTTCTCGCTAATAGATATTATGGGTCTCTAACAAAAGAAACAACTACTAGTGTATGTGCAAGGTTACTTTATGGACTCTCTATATGTAACATAAGAATAACAGGTTGGCAGAATATACACATGCTTCCCATTCCTAACATATTAGCGTTCATGAGCCTGCACTGCATCCCCTAATCTTATTTTAAGATGTTATCTAACAACTTTGTTCCTTTTGACATTATGCTCTTCACAAGTGTCATCAGCCACAACAATTAAAATCGTATCTTTTCTCTTTTGACTCTTAAACTGCAATGCTTTCATAAGCTCCTCTTGCTGCAGTCCCCCACTAGATTCATTACCAGAAAGTACTTCAAGAAAGCCTTCAAGATTAGAAACACATGTCAAACTCGGGAAAGGATTATCTTTTAAAATAATTGGCCTATTGAATCAGATAATTGTGGGTCTTAAAAGTGATTATATTTTCTTATGTGTTTTAGGCAGATCACCTAATGGAGGAGGTTTGTCATGAAAGTCCTCATAAAAGTCTACCTTTATGATAATGAAATTCTCGAAGGGGTATACACCATGGAACATTTCAGAGGCCATGAGTACTAATTCAACTTGGGCTTTTCGGGTTCCTTCTGCAAACTAAGAAATATGTTATTCTCCTCTTGAAATTGATTGATTCCATATTGTCCACACACAGACAACTATTGCTCAAGGCCTTTTCTATGCATGCAGATAGGAGCTTCAATTTTAATGGGAATAGAAGACAATGTCCAGGGTGCATATGTATTAAGGCTTCCTCTACTCTGTTGCATCTCATTCCAAAGAAAACCTCCTAGGTCATGGAGATGATTAGAAACACTTCCATATAAAGCTAAAGATTGAACTAAGATGTCCCCTTCACTAGCAATAGGGTCATCTACCCTTTCAGCTGGGAATAATAGTAATGCTAGATATAGCTCCCTTTGCTTTTGATTTGAATATTTCAAGAGTGGACTGCAACTATTTAAGGTACAATCTCTTTGGAAAACTGAAGGGGATCTGTTGGTTGGTTCATACTTCAAGTGATTACCCTCATCCACTGTAGATTTTCTTTCAACATATGTTGAATTTCTGTATTGTTCTAAACAACGGTGTAATTTATAAACAACCAGGTCAGATTTACAAATCCCACACCAACCTTTGCTAAAAAAACCAAGGATTCCTTATAGAATAGTGTTGTTTCATTCATTGCAGACCAGTAAAGGTTTCAATGGACAATGTTGTTGCTGCTAATTTCTTCTTCTCAAGTTTTGAGACACGCTTGAGCAAAGCCTTAAATAGACCTTCCTCATTATTTCCACTATGGAGGTTTTTATTTATCTGCAGATTCTACTTTATATTAATGACATTGGAGGCATTCTTTACCACAGGAATCTCTTGCTCAAGCTCTGAGCCAATACCATTTACATTATTCACATCAGTTTACATAATCTGTTTCTTGGGAAATCTTGATTCTGGTTGATGCAACTTTGTACATTTTTCTTTAGTGGGAGTTAATTGTTCTCTTTCTGGCACACGAGTCTTTTCAACCATGATTCCACCCAAAACTTCTACATTCTATTGTTCTGTTTCTGCTACTTTGGTAATGGATGCATAAGTTCAACTTTGGTATTGGATGCATATCCTAGGAAAATTATGAAATGGATAAAAATGTTCCTTGACAGAATAATCCTACCCCTTGCTCTCTATAGATGTTTCCTTGAGAATCTCTATCAAAGAACACAATCAGGGGGGTCATGTGAGATTCCAGGAAATTCGATCCTTCTCAGAATTTTTCTAGTTTGAAGAGAAAATTATTCTCTGTGAAGAGAAACAATCTTATAAGCTTGAAGAAGAATGAAAATACTCACATTTTGGAATATTACCATGTTCTTCAGCAACCAAATACCCCAAGCAACAGAAATAGGTAGAGTGCAAAATTTTTTATACTTCTCCCCCAAGTGAAAAAGAAGGAACTCAAAGGAGATCTGATCCAGATTCTCCCTAATGCCCAAAACCAGAAGAATTGCATGCCAAATTTTCTTATCAATAGGAGAACAAATAAAAAGATGTTCAATAAATTCATTGAACTATTTTCAGAGGAAAAAATAGTTTGGTCTAGTGAGGCATATTTTTTGCAGGTTCTCTTAGGTTAGAACTTTGTCTTGAAGAAAAAACAAGGAGAATCATTTTAGGTTGTTGGGAATATTCCATTTCCAAATAAATTTGTTCCACCAACTAGAATCTTGGACCACTGCAGAATGGGCTATTGTATCATATTAAGCAAGACGTACTGTTTCCTTACCTGAGGAGGAATACATCTCCAAACTTGAGTTACTTAAATAGACCCCATTGATAATTTATCTCCTTAATGAAAGAGTTCCACTCCTCTGCCAAAGAAATATCCAGTCCTAATTTAGCATAACTCAACCAGTAGCTCTTAGAAGATAGAGCGAAGACCATTATTTAGCATTATGGAGGGAGAAGAGGCATTTTTCATTTAGGCATTAGATCAAATCAAAAGATAATTTGAAGACACAAGAACCACCTATAAAGGGGTCCTTTCCTAAGATCACTTTCTTACCATCCCTAACTTTCCAAGAAAGCCAATTAAAAATGAATGAGAGAGAGTCAATAAGGGTCTTCCAAACAATGGATCCCCTCTTGACAAGTTTGCTTGCTTCTCCTATAAAAAATTCCACCACCAACATTCTTTTTAGATTCTTTTCCCTTAAAAATTGGCCCCAAAGTCCCACACCAAATAGGCCTCTCCACATAAATTTTAGGGCCAAAGCTTTACCAAACTAATGTAGATTTTTAAAACCCCACCCACCAAGACTTTTTGTTGAGATAGGGAGTCCCAACAGGCTAGGTGAATACGTTTCTTACTATTTTGCCATTCCTCCATAGGAAGCTGAACATTTTTTTCCTGACATTATTTATAATAGAAATAGGGATTTTAGCTACAGACAACCAATAGACAAATGTTTTGTAGCACAAATTTTACTAAGACTTGAATGGAGTAAAAACAATGGGGAAATAATTTCTTACTGGTTTCCTCTCTAGATCTACAAAGGAGACATACTTCATGCCTTATTTCCACTTTAAGAAATTGACTACAAGTAAGGATTTTACCCATAAGAGTATGCCACATCAATATTTTTGTTTTATCTGGTACAATTGTCTTCTAAAGATTATACCAACATGACTTAGCATTTACTTCTAAATTTAAAGCTTATTTATATCCTAACTCTATTGTGAAAACACCTCCAACTTCATTCAAACTCTAGATTAAAGAATCATAGTCTTATATTAATATAAACCGATCCATTTCTAACTCACATATAAATGTATGCAAAGTAGGAATAAAGTCCCCAATCAAGCCTAATATTTAGCAAAGAGCCGCCCTTGTGACTATCAACTTGTAGATTTTAGTTTGCTGATTTGATTTAACATGAAATAATTGTATTCATGTAGGTGACAAATTAGGTTCTCTAACAAAAGTATGTATTGACTTTAAAACATAATAGTATCTTTTCCCAAGCTAATTTGTAACCATTCCCAACCCTCTAGGCTAGAAATTTCTTCGCAAGAGGGAACACTAATGAAAAATATTTCCAATGATTAGAACCTCCCTAAAATCGTTTTAGCTCCTAGTGGATCGAGTCAATAATTGAACCAAGAGCAATATAATTTTGCACAAGAATCTTTTTTCAAGTATTTTAGAGGAAATGAATAGATTTGTCCATTAATGAACACCCGAAGGTAAAATATACTTCAATCCCAAATCTCCCCTAGCCTTAGGTTTTGTTATCTTTTCCTAGCCATCCCAATGATACCTCTTAAAGTTTAAGAACCCTTTCTAGAGGAAATTGTTACAACAATTTCTTATATTTTTTCTACCACTCTTTGGGATTGAGGAAAGAGTGTCAAAAAATAAGGATAGTTTCTAGAATGGATTTTACCAAAACCAACCTACCTCTATGAGAGAGACATTTGTGACAGCAAATACTAATCCATTGTTCTAAACTTTTAACAATCCATTTCAAGTCATTTCATCTACGAAGAAAACCCATGGAACATCCACTTTTTTCCAAGGTTATTTAGCATCATCCTTATGTAAAAGACCCTCCAATGTTTTCAATGCTTTGAACACTTCCTATGAGAACCGTTGGACCAGAACTATCTCCCTTGAAGTTGCATGTTCCTTCTCACTTAATATGGGTCATATCTCATTTTTTTCAACCAATCACGCTAACATGTCTTCCCATGAGTAGTTTTTAGCTAAGAGGTTTTGATTTCAAAGGAAACACACAACATATTTGTTTGTTTTCTTTGGCTATGTTATTTTCGCAATAGTTCCATTTGAGCAAAGTTGAGCACCCTCAATCCTAATAACACTATCCTCTAATCACCAATATTAAACCATCTCATCCAATACCTTGGCTTCCTTGCTTGGTGTTTCTTGTTCCTTCATTGATTCCATAAATCATGCCATCTTTCCTGACTATCAATAGTGCTTCACATAATGATTTTTCAGCAATAGAAGCCATCGATCAATTTACCTCTCCTTGTAATCATGTTGTATCACTCCATTATTGTCGCAACCTATTGTTGGTCATTGTATGTGTTCTTCTCAATGTGTTTTGCATATCCATCCTTGGCTTCACTCATAAAAAATTCTTGGCATGATCCAACCATATTCCAAGCTTGTGGTGAATGCAATTCTTACGTCTTACTTTGTAAAACATTTGACCCAACCTTGGTATGATTCACCAACTCATTCAATCAAGTCACCTTGTTTGGATATTATTCTACAAAGTGTTCTCCTTAGCATAGACAACATCTAATGGATTCACCAACTTTCTCAACTAGACAAGGTCATTCTAGGATGGCAAGGCTATTAGCTTGGCCATATCCTATCTTGATTACGTCTAAGACCGACAACTCTTATAGGTAAGCTTCAATGTTAACAATTAAATATTTTAGTTAACTCATCCATGACATCTATCATGCTATGATATCAACCATCCTCTTTAGTCTTTGGTCCACTACTTCTCTATCTACTTGTCATTCTATATCATCAAGATGATGCCCCATTCCTGCTAGAGTCATGTCTCCTATACTATTTCCATCACTTGTCTCACATATCAAAAAATCTCATGCATATATATGAGATTGTTCCATAAGTTTGAATGTTGCAATGTTCCATATAGCATAGGCCAATCATGTCACATTACAATACTCATCCACATGTGAAGTCAAGTTGACTCAACTTCTGTGTGGTCCACAACTTGGTGAGCTTTCCTGTGCATCCTCCTACACACATCATGTAGACACATGCATATAATTTCAAATTGATGTCAAAAGATGTGTCACTTGCTTCATTTCAATACCACTTGGTTTTTCATAAAATTCATTCTACCATCCACCAACATAATGTGCTTTGCACAACTATACTGTAGGCATAACTTGTCTAATCAACCTCCATATGATCCACTTGGAACTTCATACACCTAATATTCTCCCTTTTCTCATTACATATATTGATTTCTTCATCATGTATCAAGTGCACTCATCCACCTAGTCCATAGTTGTTCTGACCATTTGTTTAAGAACATGTTGGTTACTCGATTATAGTAATTCCTTTTCCTACCACACAATTTGTGTTGATGATCCTTATATAGGCCTGTCACACAATGTATGGGCCTAAAACTAATATTTATACACAACTTGATATGTGCATCCACAACCCTTGTTTTAGTTTGTTACATGGTGTGTGAACCCAAGCCCTAGTCTCGACTTATCACATTGTATGTGTGCGCAATATGTCTGACCATCCCCACGAAAGCCCCTTAGCATGTTAGATGCCTAAGGTTAACCAGCATCCATGTTATAGTGTCCATCTCAACCCTTGTCATGTTGACACATTTTGCAAGATTGTAGACATTAATGCCATGACTCAAGCTCTTATGTTTCCCTTGACAAGGGCTTCAAAAAATCCATTTCCAAACATATATTTTGATTTTTTTTGAGAAATAAAATAAATGAAAGGAGTATTACCATTTTTATCATTGTTATAAATAATAAAATGAAAGAAAATTGTACCAATTCTCATTAAAGAATGTGAAGTATTTGACAATATATTCAACCTTGTGATGCGAACAACTATACCCTTGGGGCTCCTATCTCAACCAAATTTGAGTGGGCCATGACAAAGTCATAGGTTTGAAACTGACCTCACATTTTTGACCACTAACAACTCTACAAAATGAGGATTTTTTCATTGGTTTGGATTTTAGAACATGGATATTCCTTTCCTCTTCGTTGTTAAGTAATTGAAATATCTCAAAACTTCCATGACTTTGTTAGTTCCATGAATATGTACCAATATTACTAGCTATTCTGCTATTTCTGTAAAGGTGGAATGAACTTCAAAGTTGATGCCCCATTTATTGATGACAATTTCTCCAAATTTAGATAGTCATTGTTGCTAAACAAATATTTCCAAAACTTCCTTGAAAATCTTCTAATTGTTTCTCGACAAGTCCATTTCTGAAATTTAGGAAGCCCATGATGAAGATGTTAGTTTCCCTGATGATGAAGATGATGACAAAGACCAGAGACAATGTCAATTATTCATTCAATTTCAATCCAAACTGATTGAGTTTATGAGTAGCCCAATTTGGCCATTGGTATAAAGCCTGCAATGTAAGCTGATGGAAAATACTACTTACAACTAGATAAAAAACCATTAGAAAATTGGTTTATTTATTGATATTGCATTATGATTTTAGATGCAAGCACCTAGACCCTTTCATATTTATTATCCCAACTAAATTGATTCATGTCCTACATTTTCCCACTAAGTGGACCTGCATTGTCAATCATCTAGTTCAAGTGGTATTGGTATTTTTTTTCTTCATGAAGCCATGCTACTGCCCATAACAGTTCATCCTGAACAAGGTAAACCACAATATTGAAACCCAAGTTAGAGATCTATATGTTCATGCACGTAATTTGTGCTAACTTGATTTGAGTTGAAAAGAACTTACAACATATCCAAAAATTGACCCATAATATTCCCTGAATTGTTTAATACTGCTATCATACTTGAGCATTTGTATGGTTGAAAATAGACTCATTCATCATATCTTGTATTGCTGATTTATTTTACAGCCTTCGTAGGGCTGGATAGTTTGCATTTTAGGGATTTTATATGCCCTTTTAATTTTGGAATTTGTATGTCAATTAAAATATAATGTATTTTTTATTTCCAGCGCTAGTTTTCATTTGGATACAAGTTCAAGGGCTAATTTATTTGGTGTTGTAATAACTAGTTTTATGAAATATCCTATCTTAATTGCAATTTTCGCAACAACCATAAATTTTTCTTCGTTTTTACTGTTTGTGGTTTACTCTTTAACTTATGCTAACTTGATGAACATCCCAAAATGGTCTTAGAAGGTTTATATCCTAAAATATCCAAAATCCTTTCACAAACCATTTTATTTCTTACCTTGAATGTTAGGTTTAAGTTGTAGTAATAAGTAGTTAGTATAGAAGGCCCTATACTTGATTTTGTCTTGCCTGAGGATTCCTTGAGGCTACAAGGGAATCCTCCCTTGTGTTGGATTTATATTTCACTAAAAAGAGGAACTGGTTACTTATGTGATAGTGGTAATATTTTGTCATAACAATCCCATAACAGATATTTCTTCATGGTTGAACGAAACACTAAGTCCTTGCTTGTCATTATGAAGCTGGAGGAGTGGATCTTAATGAATTGCTTTATTTCTTGTGATTTTTCTTCCATCCATTAAAATATAGAGTGGTCATTGCCTTGTGAATATACTTTCTTGATGCTTGACACTAATACCTACAGAAGGAAGGATAAGGATCTAACATACTTCCTTCCATATACTGTCCAACAAGACAAGTTGCAAAATATTTAGAAATGACAATACAAAAAACCCATTCAATAGGTCAATCACATCTACATTTGTTGTTATGGAGCTAACTCACATGTTAAAAATAATCGTCTCTAGTATTTGATGGTCACACCCTTTTGTATACAGGAATATTGATGCTCATCCTTGCCACTAGCTTGCATGCCTCTTCTTGTCTTGACATATGAATTGTGATATCGATTTTCTGTCTCGCACATTAAACTTTGAATAAATCATAATTAGAGCTCATGGTATAAAGAAAATGAGGAGTGATGTTCCTTCCAATTGTAACTAGTTTTATGGCTTGTAGGAAAGATGTTGCATTTTTTGAGTGATCTACCGTTTGGTTTAGTCCTCTTAGCACATGGTATAAATCAATGAAATCAAACCATTGTTTTCCTATCGTTTGATTCTTGAGATTATTCTTGCATGATTAAGAACCACTGGACT
>APFE030016399.1:0-15642 GCA_000404065.3 Pinus taeda | reverse complement strand
TTTATAAAATGAAATTCACAACTTTAAATGACAAGCTTATTGAAATTTTGCAAAAGAGACAACACAAAGGTAGGTTGTTCACGAGGGAAGATTTCGCAACTGGCCCGACTCATAAGAAGATCAACAAAACCAGAGAGATCTAAGGCTTTATGACTTCTAAACCCAAAGTCACTACAGGACCAATTATAAAAACCAACCCCTAAGGCAAAAATCTCAAGGAATCTCACTAAAACTATCAATACTAATGGAAAAAGTATAGGTGAAGATTTCTGACAGTTAACAGTGGTTCTGGGCAGAAAAAACCAAGAAAAACAAATTCAAAAGGGAAAAACTGATAAAAAAAAGGAAATTTTCTAAATTTTACCAGGGTACGCAAGCAACCTGTTTAACCAGGTGCGTGGCCGCTCTGTGTGCACAGATACAGTGCGCACAAGTACGCACTGTGTCTAACTCAGAGGGTGCGTACTTCTTGTAAAACAAAGAAAAGCTAAGAGCTAAACTGACCCTAAGCTAAGCCACCCAAAAACAGAGTTAAACAAACAAAAATCAAAAGATATCAGACTCTTTTAAGGTCAAAGCAATGACAAGAGGAAAAATCAAACCCAACAATGGATTCCCCAGTGGAGTCGCCAATTTGTCACATGGAATGAGTTATATTTGCAGACAAATCCAACCTTCCTAGGAGTCTAAGACTCTCTAATGACAAAAAAACCAAACAAGAGCAATCCTTCTCTAAACACATGTTATTCTATGAGAGACCAAGTGTTTTCCGATCTTACCTTAGGTCCAACGCTTGTTGTAGCAGTCCAGCCTGGCTGATCCAGATGAGCTCCTCCTTCACTTTAAGACCTGCATACACTAACAAAGCAAACGATTACATAACACCTGAATATTTCATAAAACAAAGCATATTCATCACATAGACCAAGGAGTACATGAAATAATTCATTAACAACAAATCATTGAGAAGAATGGACTTATTTGTATTAAGGAAACAAAAAAGGAACCATTACAACCTGAGCCTTGGTGTTGTGCAAGCTCCTCCCAGGGTCCAACAAGAGATTTCCTCTACTTTGACAAGCTCACCCACTCCAATATGGCAACAGGAAGGATAGTGATCTCTCCTCACAAGTCAACAATGGAAGTCCTAATTCCAGCAGCATTTACCCTTTGGAATGTTCAGCTTTCAACCTCCCCTCCTCTGGCCCAATGCCTGTATTTATAGTATTCTAGAGGAAGTTATTCAGTTCCAACATCAATGGGATACTCCCTCTTTTGGATGGGGTAGCTCCTCTCTTGATGGGATAAGTTCCTCTATCATAGGGATGCATGAACCATCTGGAGGCGCTCAATACAAGTCAAAAACTCTTCTAGAAGGCTCTAGAAGTGACCACAAGTAACTTTTTAAAGATGAAACTCGTGCCTTTTGACCTTTACAGGGGTACGCACCCAATCTTTAGCTTACAGAGCGTACAAGTACGCAGGTATAGTGTATTTGGAGTGCGTACACGCAGGCAAGGTAGAGAGAACCTGCGTACCCAGAGATAAACATGTTTTCAAGTGACTCTCTCTCTCTTTGAAGTTTTGACATGAAGAGCAGAGGTATGGGGCTTGACAAAGAGGACAATGTGGCTATTGATGAGGCCACATAGACTGCAGATAGTCAAGGTGACAAATTTCAGTGTAACAGGAAGTATTTTTGGCCTTGCTGCGATACGGTGTAGGAATGAGCATGCAAGCTCTGTAAGTGATGCTTTGGATGACCTGCGTTCATCTGCCATAACTGTAACCTCCATGACTCTCGGGTTTTCTTCCTCCAACAAACTATACATGCCTTTCGAAGTAGATATCCCTACTTCTATGGTACAGGTGTTGTCCTTTCTTCCCCATCACGTTCTGCGCATTTCTCTGTGTATTGTTCTGTGCACTGCTCTTGTAAGTTCACAAGTAGAGAACTAAGACACAATAAGAAAGATAACGAATGATGGTAAATAATAAGGTGATGGAAAAGCTCTTAATTTCAAAATCGAATCAAATATATCACTTTGCGTGAAATAACCCTTTTGTTTAGATCTAAATCATTTATCGTAAATAACCATCAATAAACCACTAAGTTGACATTAATTCCCATAACTTGGTATCGGATGACGAGAAATATTTCATTGAACTGTGAGCCCTTTTGATCTGCGATAAAGCAATTTGCTTCGCAACATCGCAGATCACACTATTGCTAATCCTTCTTTGTTAACAATCATTTGCTTCATTATGCGACTGCGAGATGCGATTTGCAAAATGCTTTATCACATTTTGCAATATCAGGACGTTTTATCTTAGGTGGCGCTGCTATCTATGGGTCCTGCGATATGCAATGAATCTGTGTGGCTTGCGATCTCGCATCATCATGTTTTCACAATTCCGATAGTTTCTTTATATATGATGCCCTTCGTTACTCTTTTGAGATACGATGTTCATTATTAAGAGAACGATTTTATTTGAGACTTTTCATAATACTTAAGACTTTGCGTTCACGGATGTTTTTCCTAAGTTTAAGATAGTGAGTTTTACTAAAAGGGAATTCTAAGTGCTAATTTTTATTTTAGAAGGGTCCCCATTTATTTAGTGTTATTACTAATACTAAATAAAAAGGGGGGTTGTTGCTGGCCACGACACATTCCTAGATGTGTCTTTCTAACTGCATTTTATCAATTCTTCGCTTTCTCATCTTCTCCTATGGACATTGATGGATAACCCCAATTGAAACCAATCCTTTCACAATGTTGCTTGCACGCTGTCTTGGGATCATATATATGAAATCCTTTAACTTCAAAGTGAAAGTGGTCCAACTCCTATATTTTTACTTCTTCCACCTTATGGCTCTTTAAATCATATAATCCGATCCTTAAAGGGAAAGTGGGCCATGAGGATTTCTTCTTTCTGTGAGGGACTCCTAAAAACCCTTTGTTCAACTGATGCGCCACTTCTTACGAAACCACCTTGTTAGTTAGATATCGCGACATGAGATGTGGATAAATTTGACATCCAAAGAAACACATATATGTACCTTCAAGCACATCAAACCAATCCATGATATTGTGCAATGAATCCTTCATAATGTTGGTCATGTAAGGGCAGTCGATATCATATATCATATGGAATATGACTGCAATGAAATGGTCTGCTAACATGTCATATGCCCCTCTAAAGCTCAAGTCATACAACACCTTGCAATGGAAATAAACTGGAAACTTATCCTGTAAGGTCCGATTTCAGTACATTCATGGGAATGCATATTTGCGCGCAGATTCCATCCAATAGAATTGCAGACATGTAGAACTCTAGTGCATGTTTTGACCTCAAAGAATATTTTTCCTTCCCCTCATGAAACTACAATTCAAAAGGGAGGATATCTTCCCAATTGAAAACTTTACCACGAGTAGTCACCATATTGAGCACATATATCAAGTTTTCTTCAAACACTTCAACGTTCTTTTTCCCATGCAATCGACAACACAAAGTGATGAGATACTAATATACATCTATGAGAATATTGTTTGGATAAACTTTGGATGGGCGATGTCAGAACTTATCAGACTCTCGACACCAAGATTTGGTGATGTCACTTGTCTCGAGGTCAACCCACCTAGTGTAAAGTCATTATTTGCATACTCCGTGGTTCTCTACATCTTGTAGTAGGTATGCAGGTCTTCTCCATAATAGGTGGCAATATAACGACTGCTTGCATTGTGAAGGACCAAATAAGAATCATCCATGTGTGTAATAATCCATTCAATCAATTCTGCACATGGGATGACTGGGAATATACATGTGATCCCGTGTATCGTGGACCACTTGATATTTACGTATACTTCGAGGTCATCCAAGTTTTCAAGGAACTATTTCTGCATGAAGGTGTATTTGATTCTTTTCCATATGACTTTTGTAGACTTATTAATGAAGCACTGTGTATCTGCATAGATCAAAATGGTTGGCTTTGTCACTTCAACTCCTTCCTCAGTGCTTGATTCTAAAGCTTCTTTAGAGGCCACTTTACGTCTAGTGGGAGGCATGGCTCCAAAAGATGATGAAAGAGTGACAATACTTGCAGCTCGAACTCCTGTTTGTGGAAGCACTTTCATGGCGACAAGAACTTTATGAAATATTCTAACTATTTCAACAATATCTTAGAAAATCATATTCAAAGGGACATTAAATGCAACGTAGAATGTAAATATATCCATGATAACACCTAGCTTATTGCATGGATATAAATTATACATGCAAACAAGGAATGTGTAATTCCAAAGCATGACGGAAGTCCAAGGGTCATTTGAGGCTCTAAAGTGCACTCATGTGCTCAAGCAAGAGAAGGAAAACATCAATTGCACAAGGGTGCACTCCAAAGAGATGAAGGAATGAGCCTTCAAGCCTTTAGGCCATTAAGGTGTTCTCATGCACTCAAAAAGATAGAGAGGGCACAAGAACACACTCTAAAGAGATGAAGGGATGGAGCTTCATGTCTTGAAGCCTCCAAGGTGCACTCATGTGCTCAAGGACAAGGAGGGTGCACTAGCGCATGTCGAAGAGATGAAGGGAACACATTCAATCCTCTGGGGTGTGTTCATTCACTCAAGGAGGGTGAAATTCTTCATGATGAAGGAGTACGCTCAAGAGGAAAACTTGTCTTTTTTGGGTGCAATATTTTGAGTTAGTCGGGGCTTCAACTTCTAGAAGTTCACTTTGTCAAATAATGGCTCAAGTACAAGTATAGTAGCAATATTAATGATATAAATGTGGAGAAGAAAGATCTACAAGATTTTATGGATTCTATTTCAATCATGATTAGAATGTGAAGAGTCAAGGAATATGTAGAGTTTCAGCTTGCGACAAGAAATGACCACTTGTAGAGGTAAGATTGAACATAAATGCCAGTAAATAAACTAAAAAACAAAGAAATTCCAGCAAGGAAATAAATATGCACAACTAAATCATGAAAGGAAATCCAAATATTCAACATGCGAAACTTACTTGTAACATAGATCGATTAAGAGTTTCTTGATCCAAAGATGTGTGCCCAACCTAGATGAGAATGATTATGCGAATGAATGATTAGTCGGGTTAATTGAAAAGAGATTACATGCAAATATGTCTCATGCATTATCACCACTTTTTGACAAGTGAATGAGTTAGTTGAGGGAAGTTAAGTGGGTTCATATTTTCTAGGAGTGTGCCGACATGCAACAAGAAAGCTCATGCATGCATTCTAGAAGGGCACATGTCTTCATGCTGAAGGAATGCAATCAATGAGGGTGATGAAGGAGTGTGCTCAAGGAGGGAACACTTCTTTAGACCGAAGGAGTGCGCTCAACATAAGATCAATCTTCGTCAACTTGAAGTGTGCTTTTGCCTTTAAGGGTGCTTTTTCTTGATTTTCATTTCATGGCTAAAAGGCTAGTTTTTATGTCAAGAAAAGTCATGAGTTCACCTAACCATGAACAAGATAACACAAGTGATTCTAAAGGTTAGATGATGACACTTTGGAAACATTAAGTTAGGAGGATGTGACACTCAGGAGAAAACATAAGAATAATAAAACAAACAATGTGATGACACTAAGTGGCTTGAAATGACAGTTTATGGAAGATCCAAAATTGACTTAGGCAAAAATTTTGGAGGGTCATTGTCGTAGCGACACACTTGGTGACATATTGGGAGTACCCAAACTTCTATGATATGGTTTCATTTATGCACAAACTATGAATTCTCAAGGAAGTATTTGTTCAATCAGTGAGTTACCTTAGCTCTCCACTCTTACCTAGTTAAATATATAGTCTTCCGTGTTCCATTGCTCGATGTAATAAAAAATAAAGCAAGCCATATCATTATCATGTTGACGTATGTAAGGGTAATATAACACACTGAGTTAAAAAAAAAAATCAAAGCATGAGTTTTACATATCTGGTGTGGCTTCGTTGCCAATAGGCCTGGACAATACCTTGATGGAGTCAATTCATGAACACAAATGTTTATTTGCAACTAGAAAGCCTGGAGAGTACCCCAATGAAGTTACTTGCTTCACCTCCCTGTGCAAGAAGCCTTACTCTTCTTTCACCCTTTATTTTTTATTTTTATTTTTTTTCATAGAAATGCGCATTGACACTTATTATTTTGAATGGATGGAAGAGGGATATTGACTTATTGAGAGCATAAGAGGCTTCTTCTTTAGAGACAAGTTTAAGACCTCTTATGCTTTTCTTTCTAAAAATTTTACCCTTATCTTACCCTACTCATATCTATAGGAAAGAAAACGCTATTCATAAATAGGACTGAGTGCAAGACTGAGAATCCTAAATGGATACAGGAATCATGGTTTGGTTACAACTTTCTAGATGAAGGGTCATATTTTCCATTTGAAAATCATTGACTTGAAAGATATAAACCAAATAAGAAGAGGAGTTAATAGGTAATCCAAGGGTTGTATGTCACCACAAATTTCCATTCACAAAATGTTAGCAACATCATCTTGAAGCTCAAAACCAACTTTATTCAAGAGCTATGGAAATTGAAAAACAAAGCGAAGCAAAAAAGGGATGTAATGCATCTAACTAAATGCATCCTATCATATCCTAAAATAAATAATACAGGTTCGAGACATGTGAAATGGAACTCCCAATGCAACCATAGAATCTTCTCTCGACCTCTGGGTCGAAAGACGTGATCGTGTAAAACCAAAATGAAATACAACACAGTGAAAGGAAAAAAAATGCAAACATTCACACTGACAAATATAAACAAAAAGTGTAATCATAATGGTGTAACAATTTTGACTTCTCTATCAGCCAAAAGGACCCACAACAACAGTGACTACCAAGAACATGATCATCCAAGAATCTATTAAACACATGCAAGTACAAGTTATGAGACATGGGTCTTGATTGGTAAGATTCTTCAAGGGAATTTGCAATAGCATTGTGGAAACAACCTTTAGAAAACATTTGACAAGAAAAACTGATCAAAGACAAATCCACATCATAATAAATATCAACAGGTTGACTGTAATCTATGTTGTTGTGTGTGTAAAAATCTTCAAAGGATGATATAGAAGATAGGTTTGATGGAATAATTTGACATTCATTAAGATCACTCTTTGTTTCCACATCACAAATTAAAGATTTTCTTGAGGTGGGATGTAGTGGTTGAAGATAAAAAATCAGATTAAATTTTCTTCCACGAGGGTTTAAAATTTTCATGTGAAGAAAACAAGAATCCCTCAAGAGAGAGTCCACATCCCACAAGACGAAATTTATGACAAGATTTTGTGAGAAAATTGTGGACTGACCAAATCACAAATACTGTCAACGTGACATGAACTTGACATAACTATCAACGTAATATGAAGTGTCCTACTTAAATTAACTTTGAATTCTAAGAAAACACAGTCATATGCTTAGCTAAGCAATAGTCAACATTGAAATCATGAGATTCATAAGGGAATTGAGGTCAATTAGATAGATTTTCAAGATTACCACAAATATCCTCAATATTGAGCATGCCATCTTCTTGATCAAAAGGAGACATACCTGAATGAAAATATTCAATGATCACATTAGAATCCATTTGACACTTCAATAAATCTAAATATTTTGGCTAGAAAAAATATTTGTGCATGATACTTTAACAATCATCGCCATACAATTCAGAAAAAGGGAAATCATCATGTTCATGGTTGTCCAAGGATTCATCTTAATTAATGGGTTGAGGATCGACAAGAGAAATATCAAGATTCAGAAATTATTAATTGATAGGATCAAACAAATCATCATCAGGGGAAAAGTGTGAAAGAAAAATAATTTCTTCATTAGAAAATTGATCTTCGGATTTAGTGATCCATTCAGGTTGAAAACATATCAAGATATTCTAAAGAACCTGAATATTTTAGTGATCCATTCAGGTTCTTTAGAAAATTGATCTTCCGATTTAGTGATCCATTCTGATTTAGAAAATTTATCTTCCGATTTAGTGTGTACACAAAACAAAAGGCATATCTAGTTCTTCCTTAGGATGTTGAAATTCTTTTTGATTGGAAGAAAATGATGAATTAGATTCAAAATATTTCCTTGACATCCTAGCTAAGAAATGAAACTTTTCATCCAAGAATTTATAGTCCACATCCGCATCTGGAAATTTATAGAAAATATGAAGGAATCTATCAACAAAATGTTTCAGTGCTTCATTCGATTCCATTATAAGCTGATCAATTTCATTGAGAACATGTTGATATTCATATTTGTCAAAAATGCGATGAATCTTGTTATCTAGATGCTTAAAATATAATATAGAAGTAGTGGGTAAATAATATCACCATTGCTTCACATGACCATCCAATGTAAGGGTAAACAACCTTGTGAGGATTTCTTCATAATAAATACCACTTGAGAAACAAAATTGAACAAATTAAATTGTGTAATCAAGGATAGTTGTTGTACCCTTTCCATCAAATTTCAAATGTGACAAGTAACGTAAAAATTCCACGGGGATTGAAATATCTAAAGCTTCGAAAAAACCCCTTATGATTATAATCTAGGGTGAATCCATTAAAGGTAATAGATTCAAGCAAAATCCACAGGCTCAGTTTGTCATCTGGCCCTCCTTCTAGCACTAAAATGTTGATGGTGCTGGATGCCACCAACATGTAAGGGGATCTCCCTGATGTGAAGTCACAATTAGACCTCACAACATTTGGTGTAGGAGTCCCATCTAGCTGTATGGTCTAGCCACCATTGGAAAGGTTTAAAATATGTAAGGCACACGCGGAACCTCCACGATTGGTAAGGGAAAATGATCCTCTGGTTAGAAAAGTAATAGTATTATGCTAAAGGGGACCTAGGAACGAAGATAAAGGCTTGTTGATTATCTGCAGATTAGTCCACATAATAAATGAAAATTATTAAAGAATAACAACACTTATTCAATAATAAATATTAGCTAAGAAATGAAATAGTTCATTAAATTTAGTATGTAATTAAACCAACATATACGGTAAACATAACAATAATAGTCCAACTGTATCCACGATACATGTATGAAGAAGTGTCGGCTCATGGAGCTTCTAATTATGAATGAAAGGTCCCAAGTACAATGTTACATAGACAAATCACTAGATCTAGTAGTGGAACGTGAAGTCAAAACTTGCTTCTCCAAAGAATGATCTATCTCCTATGCACTACAAGAGAAGCCAAGGAAAGAATCCAAGAATCCTATCCCTTAGCTTGAGTTATGAGGAGATATATATAACTAATGAAAATGAATTTTTACTTCCTCATGACTCTTCAATTCCTACAACTTTTGATATTATATACATGACTCTTTATATTTCATATGTGGCTATTCACATTCCACATGTGTCTCTTGGACTTCATTTCATACCATTTATTACAAAAGACAAACTACATATGAGACAATGGCTATATAAGAAAAAAACTAATAATAGGACAAAGTATTATCAAATTGACAAATCGTTTGCTTCCTCATGGAGCTCATTGGTTATGTATGTGTGTCATGCTCTGAAATTTGTAGAGATGAATTTGACCTGAACTTTCAAGCCCCCTACGTAACTCATCTTCACTTCTAGTGCCTCCATCAATATGGTCTTGGAGGTTGATTGTACACTATTCCATAGCCTTGAGAGTTTCATGTTATATTTGACTTGTATGATGGTATATTGTAGAATAATGTCTTTGGTGATCTCTAAGACTTCCTACTCTGATGCTTGCTTGATCTGTTCTATGTACTGCCCGATCTCCTAGAATATGATTTCCCTGCCTTTGATTTCTTCAAGTGATCCTATTGAAGGCATCCCATGTTTCTATCCTAGAGACTTGAAACCATTGTGTAGTAGATTATAAGCGACAATAGTGTTGATCGATTTTTCTCCAAGACACATATAGTTATGATGGTGGAGTCTCAGCTTAACTATGTATACCTCAACAACAATCCTATATTTTCTCTAAAAATTTTTTTAAGCATCTAGATACTTTTCAAAGTATTCCTAAAGTTGGTTAATCACTCTATTTTCCAATTTCAGGAGTTTTAGGACTTCTTTCACTTTCGTATGAATGCCAATGAGAGGAGCCACTACTTGTTGTAGAAGTATCATATCATCATATAACCATGCCATAATATCCTCCACTGGCCCCATTTCCTCCTTCATGGATGAATTCCATTCTACGATGTTGAATTGTGTGAAGATAATTGTTGGTTTTTCGTAGCAAGGTGTTCCACTTGTTGATTCACTGCAACTAGTTCTCTCCTTAATCATGCATTCTCATTCAAGAGATATGCATTGTTGTCTTGCCTTGTTGTAGCAAAAGAAACATTTTCCGCTATGATTTCTTTGGGATTCCTTCCGGTATTAATGATTATCACCTTCTTTGTAGATACTGAGATTGGGTTATGAGAATCATTTTAAAAGTGTCTCTGCCTCTGCTGCATGATCCTCTTCTTGTGTTGATCAAACTTGACATTTCACACATCCATGAATCTATCTTCAGGTGGAGGCATGATTCCCATTTCACCAAAAGGGAGATAACCACTCGTAAGAGGAGCTTCTCCTGGAGAACTTGGTTCATCATCAATTGGTTGGACGATATCCTCTTCCTCCAACTCTTCCTCTATCTCCTGAGTCAACTGTTCTTCTTCTAGTCTGTGTGCTTCTTTCCTCTTGGGACTACCTCTTTCATTCTTCTTATATTTTTCTCCTTTCCTATTCTTCTTTCCATTGCTTCCTAATCGACTCATCTTGCTTCCTCTTCTCCTCTTATTCTAACTCTATCTTGTCCTATTCATCTTGAATAGCTCTGGTGTTGAAAGGATCGACTTTCCATTTCCTGCTACTTTCTCTTGTCGAATCAAGCTTGATCCTTTTCTTGGGAGCTACACTCTTTTCTTAAGGATTTATCTATGCTAGCTCATATGCCTGCATATCTAGAGCTGGCGGTGTTGGAAATAATACTGAGAGGGGGGGGGTGAATCAGTATTATCACATTAATAAAACCTTTTCATTTCCATAATCAGATTCATATATTCTACTTCCACAACTTCTTATGATTAAGTTAATTGATCTTCAATGAGTGCATTAGAACATTATCAACCATGTTATCAGTTAACAGATGCAGTAACATAGAATAGATCATCACATATAAGGCACACACATGAACACCATGATATAAGGTGGAAACCCAATGCGGGAGAAAACCACCTGCTGCAAGTCATCTCAATCTTCTTCTTAATAAGAAAATCCTTTTACAATATTTGTACTGGTGCAGTGTTATACCAGTATGGGAGCTACAACCCCCTTTGCTCTTGTACTAGCCGATCCATTTACTAGTACGCAGGCTACTACCTGCTACAATGCTCCAAAGATTTCCTTTAGCTCTTGTACTAGCTTAGATACTAGTACGTAGGGGCTACTACCTGCTACAATGCTCCAAAAGATTTCCTTTAGCTCTTGTACTAGCTTAGATACTAGTACGTAGGTGCTGACCTACAACCTTCTCTCCTCCAGGTACCACGTTTTATCAATTTTCATACTGGATACACTGAAGCACAACACTTAATCTGAAAGGGCCACATTTCATCCAATTTTCATACTGGACCCAATAACCACATTGAAGCTTATAATCAAACAACCTTCTGAATCACCCAATCACTAGATCAATACATATACAATGAGAGTCATCAATCAGATCTAGTTCATCAGATCACATAAAGATATACTCAATCACTTTTCAGACGGCTGTCATAAGATCATAATACCAGAAACTAGACATCACTTCAACACCCAGAACACAGCAAGGATAAACATGGATTTCAAGAGAAGTAAGCAGCTTGCTTAACTGCTCGCCTGCTTACGTAAGCACCGTGCTCAACTACTTGCCTGCGTACCGTACTCACCCTGCTCAACTGCTTGCCTGCTTACAGTACACACCCTGCTCAACTGCTCGCCTGCTTACGTACGCACCCTGCTCAACTACTAGCCTGCGTACCTCGCTCTGAGTCCATTGAACTGCCTGCGGTCCTTCGCACCTGAAACCCTTCTATGCCTGCGTACGGGCGCACCTGCAACCCTTCTGTACCTGCGTACCGGTGCACCTGAAACCCTTCTGTGCCTGCGTACAGGCGCACCTGAAATGCTTCGTTCCTGCGTATGTACACACTTTTCTTTCACTGTACCTGCGTACCTCTGGGTATAGATAATTTCGAGACTTCAAGAACAACCTAGACAGTCAGATCTACAGATCTGAACATGCGCCGAAGATATCTCAATTCATCAGTAGATTCGCCTTATTTAGATCTAGACATCTCTCATAACCCATCACTAGAACTTCAGATCTAGCTTATTAAGATATTCAACCCAAGAACATGCTTAAGCCAAATGATCTCCTTTGCTTTATATAGGCAAGATCTTCTTTAAATCATGGATCATGGGGCTCAATAATAATAATAAAATAAGACCATACCACGGGCCAAAACCATAATAACACAATACCGTCGGCTAAATACCATGAGAAACCCCACGTGTGGGTGCTTTACTGCCTTGAAGTGTGTGCACAGGGGGTACGCACCCCATGAATGGGTGACCTGCGGGTATGTACGCACTTTATATAAGACATGCCTGCGTGTACGCACCTTCTGTACGGTGTGCCTGCGTACTCCTTATTTTCTTCAATATTTGAGAGCTGATCATCAATCTATGCTACTGTCCTTTTGTACAATGATCCATCATCTGTATGGGTTGCCATCAAGGACAACACTTTAGCCATAATGCCAACAATCTCCCCCTTTGGACTTGATGGCAACAACACCAAATCATTCTCCCCCTTTGACATCAAGGGCAAAGGGTTATGCTCCCCCTAAGAACATGCTCTCTTTGACTATAAACCAGATCTGGTGAAGACTCTTGAGTGAACTCCCCCTTTGTATATGCCATGGTGCTCTAATCTGATAATGCTTCTTTCTGAGAACAAGCTGAGATGTCTGCTCTGCTATATAGTGTTGTTCACGCTCAAGCTCCCCTTGACTATAAGAATGGTCTGCAAAAGATGTTCTACAAGAAGAACATTAATCTATATATCATAAATGACCTTCCTATCACCAAAAGACTCAATACATACATCCATCACCCATCATAATGGTGATACACCAAAAGTTTACATATGATAACATCATTCATCCTAGGCATAGCGGGGAAACCAACATAGGTCGTTACATGACCTGAAGAGATGACTACAATAGAGACACACTATTACATCATGAGAAAGGACCAATAAGATAAATATCAGCAACAACACTATATGATCTGCTTCATAGTATCTGTCAACAACAACGAGATGAATCATCAACGTATGTCCTCATCAACTCATCCTTTTGCATAAAATATAGAATCATTCTATCATATGTGAGAAAACACCATAGCCATCCAGATCTGCATGGACCAAGTATCATCAACAGGGAAGATCTGCATCAATCAACATATGCACGAAACAACCTATCATCATATAGGTAAGAACTCATCATCATTATGTCTTCAACAATGAAACTTTGAATAATCATCCCTGTATCAACCGACAATCCTTATCGATAAGTGCCAAGAACAATAAAAACTCCATGCAAACACCATTAGAGAATTAACCACCAATCTGATCATGTGAATAACTCATGACCATAGCAAGATGAATCATGAGCATTGTCATCAAGGACCATAATGCCAACAATGCATTAAGAACATGTGCTCCCCCTGAACCTGTGCCATCTGACAGATCTGATCATGCATATCAATAAGAAGAGTCAGCCAATAAATGCCTTAAGATAGGTACGCCGTTTTTCTTCATCTGTCCTGCGTAGCCATGCACCTGTGCCATCAGTAGACCGCGTACCTCACGCACCTTTTATTCCATCGCGCCGCGTACTTCTATGTAAGTCTGCAGGGTATCCTCCTATCGCGCCGCGTACCTTCGATCTTGCTACGCACCTGTTCTTCAGTTACTTTGCGTACTTCCGCATGTGTTCTTTTGCTAAGCCGTGTATCTCCGTATAGGGTCTGTGCCTTCGCTTGTGTAGCTCTGCTCCGGGTCTTATACTCTTCTGTGTATGCCCACACTTTCACTGTGTATCACCTGCGTACTTCTGTTTAGGGCCGAATAACAGTCCTCCTTTGTGCTACTGACAGTCAGATTTCCAGATCTGATCTTGTGCTCAAGAAATCATACTTCATAGATCTATTTCATTTTCCTACTGCCTTTCTTCAAACAATCATATACGCGATTGTGCAGTATCCAACTCGCGTATATACGCGATTTCCCTTTATGGAGTTTGTATATGAGATTCAGGACACTGAAGTTTAGTACTTTCAGCTCCCTCTGATTCTGGTATGTCTGTACATTGTGCTGTGCTGCCTTTCTCTGACTGTACTTCCTTTTTCCTCCATATCTTCAAGCGTGATGATGTCATTTTCTCCTTTGATATGGTGCCCACACTTTGTTCCGGCATCCTTAGGCTTGATTGAGATGACCTTTGTGCATAATGGAATCTTGAACCCTTTATTCTTCTACATCTAGCTGCCAAAACATGTCAAGATTGATGACATACATAAATTTCAACATTATTCATAGGAGAGTAAAGTATTTTCTTGAGGAATTCTCTTTTCCTTGGTTGATGATGAGATGATCTTTCATTCTTCTTTGATCACTTTAGATTTCTCTTTAGAGTTCCTTGCTTCACCTTGTGAACTAGATTCACCTTCAACTGATTCATGAAAACCAAGACCAACCTTTATAACAGGAGACCTTTGAATATTAAGAATATGATCCAATACTTTAGAGCTATCTTGAAATCGTAAAAGCTTATCCTTTTCTTCTATTTTACCTTTCAAGATATTTACCTCAACCTGAAGCTGTTCTTCCTTTTCAAGGGATTTCCTTTTCAAATCTTCTTCAGCTTTTCTTCCTTCTTCCATTTGTTCCCTTAGTTTGAGAATCTCCTTTTCTTGTTCTTCATTTACATTCTGCAGCATTTGATGAACTCTGAAGGCACATTCCAGATGTGATTCTTGTTTTTCAATAGTTTGGAGTAGATCTTTATTCTTCCTTTTGGCTTTTTCAAGTTCTTCTTTTAGTGAGAGGGTCGTAGCTTCAAGACTTTCATAATCACTGGATCTATCTCTGAGATTCTTGATCGTTATGTTCTTTTCATTGAATTCCCCTTTTAGAGATGTGACTTCATCATGCAACTTTTGATATTTTACCTTGACTAACTCCTTTACCTTTTCGAAATCACATTCCCTTTTGTTCAAAAGATCTTGTTGATCTATGATTATGTCTGAAAGCCTTTTGAATTCTGCCTCCTTTTGATATATTTCTTGTTCACCCATAAGAGCAAGTTCAGTAGTTTCACTATCACTTTCATCTCTTTCACAAGGAAAAATAGCTGGAACATCAGAGGATACCATATTCCTACCTGATAATGATTCTGAATCTGATTCTGAATCTGAAGAGCTTCTTATGCCTAATCCCCAATCGATTCTTCCACTGTCATAGTTTCTCTGAGATGTCTTCTTCTTCTTATGAGCTTTCTTCTTAAGCTTCTTTC